>KN817752.1:0-25847 GCA_000827495.1 Hypholoma sublateritium FD-334 SS-4 | reverse complement strand
ATAGATTTTATCATTATTCATCAGTCAGTGCACCCTTGTTATTACAAAATATACTATTTTAGATGTTTATATGTGGGCTGCATTCCTTGCTGTTTATGATCCACCCCCCAGATTTTTGCTGGTAATGACATGTCAATATAATAGCACCATAATTGTTTGATTTTATTACCATGTGAGCTTCACTCTATTGGTATATGAGAAGTAATGATCAATGTTTTATCAGAGTTGCAGCTAATTTAATGAGCTGAGCTGCATGGAATAAGTCATGCTGATTATGACTTGCCTGGAAAATTCTTGGAGGCCAGAGTATATCTATGTAATATTAACATAATCATTTCATCTTCCTACTATATGTGCTTAATTGTGTTGGTATATGAGAAATAATGATCCATATTTTATCAGAGTTGCAGCTAATTTGATGAGCTGAGCTGCACAAAACAAGTTATGCTGATTGTGACAATCCTTGGGCATCATAGTATATATATATAATATTACTATAATTATTTTATCTCCCTGCTACTTGTGCTTCACTCTGGAGGTATCTGAGCAGTGATGATCCCTATTTTACCAGAGTTGCAGCTACTTCGATGAGTTGTCCTGCATGGAACAAGTCATGCTGATTATGACAATTCTTGGAGGTCATAGTATATCCATATAATATTATCATAATTATTTTATCTTCCTACCATATGTGCTTCACTCTGTTGGTATCTGAGCGCTGAGCAGTGATGCACACTAATTTTATCAGAGTTGCGGTTGATTTGATGAGGCAAACTGCACAAAAGGTATTTGATATGTATTCTCAAACTTTGTGATATAATACATAGAAAACACGTAGGATACAATATAAATTGATGCAGACTCTACTACTTATTACATCTACATTTTTGGGCTTGATATATTCCGAGCAAATGTAGAATACATTATTGTGACGCGGCAGAGGTGGCGGCAGCATTGTCCACTATCTCGAGCGTGCAGACATAGCTGACACGTCCAAGGGCAGCGGAATGAGCTCCTCGAGCAATCTCAGGGGTGTAGAAGTGGCAGCGGCGTCACGTCGTCGTCGAACCAGGTGGTGGATCACGAGGCCTGAAGCGTGTCTGAGACATGCAGATGAATCGGTCCACGTCTCTTGTGGTCGAAGCCGAGGAAGCGCTCCTCGTCGCCTACGACTCGGATGGAACACGAGTTCGACACCGGCGCGGAGGCATCATGTAGCGCGTGCCCCCAAGGAAACCGCCGACGTCCTACTTGGGCAGACCGGACAGCACGCTTGCGTGGCGAGGTGTCTGCGTGCGCTGAGAATCGCGCGTGGGGCCTGCCGCGTGGTGTATTCGTGCGCTGCGCCATGTGTCAGGTCAGTACAACATGCGCTGGCTCACGACGGGCGCTTACCTGCTCGTTCGCAGCAGAATGTAGCCTGGGGCTGGGGTAGGGCGCGGAACTGTACCGACTTCCGCGCTTTGCTGAGCAGCCTTCTGCCCGCCCGTTGAATCATCCTCGTTGCCCGTCCCATCGAGGCCAAGGGCGAGCGCATCGATCTCGTAGAGCACGACGATGCACGGCGCCTGCGCGCGCGCTTCGGCAAAAGCCACCCACAACTTTGCCTCCGTCTTTCCATGGTACGCGCTCGATAGCTCCTGCCCGTTGTTCACGAACATCGCTGACCGCATCGATGCCGCGATCGCCCGCGTGAGCCCGGCACCCCGTTGTGGCGTGCAGGAACAACTCCAAGGCCATTGGGCTTCACGCTTGCAGAGGGTGAGTAGTGGCGGGCACGGGGAGATGTAGCGGAGCGCACCGAGTAAATCCCCAGCGCCCCTCGAGCTGCCTACAACTTGTACCAATCCAAGTCATGGCTGTGTTAAGCACCTGATATTGACAAGTCCGAACATCAGTTCCGCGTTCAAACCTCTCTATTATCACATGGACACCTTTCTACGTCACATCGAGTTAACTCAGAAATGTTATTGACCGGGCCATTACTACTGTCCGAGACACAAGTTTCACATGAATTTGAAAGGCATGCAGTTTGAGGTCCGCGAATCCACGAAGTACCAAAGTAGATATATTTAAGTGCGCATATTGACTGAGGACCCGATGAAGTCCTCAGCCCGAGTAACCAACAAGAACGAAAGTATTGCCCACAGCACAAACACCGCCGGGATCAATCGGAAGCAACAAAACAGGGCTGTTTTCGACCGGGTCCTGCCTGCGACGTGGTTGATCTGGGGTGCATTCGAGCTGACGATATCCGGCAGAGATTCAACCGAGGCCTATTTCTTTGTTAGAACATGAACACGAAGTTATGGACCGAGTTAATTAATACCTCGAGGATCACCGGGTTTTCAGCATTCTCCGGGGCAGCAGTGGAAGCCGCCAGGGCTGTCGATTCCTCGGGTTCTTGGACTTTGCCTTTCAACTTCAGTGCCTTCTTCTTGGGCTTTGGAGTCAGATTACCCATACGCATAAATGCCAATTCGGCCTGAGGCACATCAGCGGGTATGAAGGAAAATATGGGTTGAACTTGATAGGCACCTGCTCTGATAAATGCAATGAGCAAGAAATTCTACAGCGACAAGATCTAAACTAACCACGGTTTGCGGCATTCGCGCTGAGCTGACTATTCTGAAGCTGCAACTTTATGAGCTCCTGCTCGAGAGAGCGAATCCTTTCTTCCATGCGCTTTTCTTTCCGGTGGTGATAATCTCGCATTGAATTCAACTTCCCGCTATCAATTAGCTTTCCTGTGCCCATGTTGGAACTTCGCCCAGAACGATTCTTGGGATCTTCGTCGCCGGTGTACATGTCGTCAGGGCTGTCTGAGTCGAGCAGTTGGTTACTCATCATGATCAGGAAGTAGAGAGCCACAAGTAAGGTCGAGGGATTGTACCGAGAGGTTCGAAGTTTAATGGTTCCAACGTTCATTCTTCGTTCTTTAAGAGATTCAATTCAACAGTGAGACTCAAAAAGGCGACCGCAGTGAGAACTGCGGTCGCCTTAGTTCTGACAGGCTGCGGCTGCTATCTTGGGAGCCGAATTTTGCGTCCTTCAACTACTCCATGCACGGGAATGTTGCCTCCCTGTACGTACTGGCGGTCGCCCGCAGTGGCACCCGAATCAAACCTGGCTAGGCCGTATGGGAAGTTCGGTGAACTTGCTGTAAACGCCTGCGACCGGCACCCAGTTGTACTACGACATCACGATTGGCGCTCTTTGTGCCAGCGGCGGAGCGGCGGCATGACTTGTATACGACTGCGATTTATATGAGCTCCGTACACCCAACTTCCAGAGGACACAGAGCGCGCTTTGACTAGCTCTTAGCATCTTTAGTGCGCCACGGATGTGAGCCAGGTAGGAGCTGCGCAGTTTGTGATAAACAAGGCTTCCGAATCTGGTCATAACCCTTGCGGCGACGGGGACAGTGTAGTGGTAGACGGATGGCAGTAAGATAGGGAGCAGCGAGAATTATTAGCAATAGGAGGCATGTCTTTTGACCTCAGTGATATGTTTCATACAACTCCAGGGATGAGTCGCCATCAGAGTCCTCGTCTGAGTCAGTCGTACTCTTGTCATAATCCACATCTTCGTCATCCTCCAACTCCTTCTCGGACTCAGACTTGTCCGAATCATCGCTCTGATCTCCATCATGCAAAGCACCAGTGATTGCGGTCATGTGGCCCGATGCTGGTGTTAACTCGTCCTCTTCCTGGTCAGAATTGTCATCAGAGGCAGGCGTCAAGTTCTGGTTTGAGTTAATATCCCGGCCATGAGAATATATGTGGCCTATGCCCATCCCCCAATGATACCGCATGGTCATGTCGCGGTCCGCAAACCTAGAGTAATCTGAGTAAAACATGGGTGAATAGGTCAGGAAATCAACTGACCTATTCACGTAATAGTACTTCCAATCTTTGGCATCCTTCAACATCTTTGAAATGCCAATTCCGTCCGAGCGAGCTTTCCCAAGAGAGTATGCTGGTATTAAGTGGCAACCTCTCAGAATAAGGCTGGGATCCACAAACCCCAGTGAAGCCCTTCCAGCCATTGGCGGAAAGGAAAGGCGATCGAGGTGCAAGGATGTCCAGGCGCAGTTGCTCCGGCCTCGAGGTTGAACAAGGTCGAGCTGAAACCAGCGTACGTGCAAGAAATCGAAGCGCATTGCCTCGTACCCCTTCATGCCCGGACCGGTGTAGACGATATTGACGTGGTAAATTCCGATTACACGGCCGTACAGGTAAGGATGGACTGCGTTATTATCCAACGGGTCGGAGTCATTGTCGTTTGGTTCAGGATCGGCCACCAACATGACGTTGCAATGGGGCGTATTTGGATTAATGATGTCCTCTGATCGGCGCACGTCGTATGTTGTGTGATAGAAACGTGCTAGTTTATGGGCATAGATTCGATTACTTTTTATTAAAACCGCATTATAGGTCGCCGGTGTGATACCTGAAATGTCAGAATCAAGATTTGCAGGGGATATCTGGAGCCCTTCTCGAATTCTGGGAAGGAGGTGGATTTTCAACTTCTCAGTGAAATTCTACAGTTAAACTGAGATCAAGAATGATCGAGTGCAAGTTATGATTGAAATACCTGGACAGCAGGGTCATGACAATTATCTCGAGCAAGAAACCCGAGGTCAAGCGGGTAATTCTGGGTCTTGCCAATATGGTACGCACATGCCGAAGATTCCGGCCCTTTCTCATGAGCGAACGCAGGCCGAGTTGAGGTGGCCAGCTTTTGTCTGATCCGGCGTATACGAGCCTGGCGGCGTTCGATGCTTCCCAGTTGTTTTTCAAAATCCTTTCGGCTGGTCCTGAGATAGCGGGATTTTGGGGAGCGATGCTCTAGCTCCATCTAATAGAATATAAGTGTGCATTGAAAAAGCATTAAAGGAATGATAACTAGCCATTTCTGTTGAATATGAATCCGTGGTCCCATTTTGCCTGATGGTTTCCACGTAGTCCCCTAATGAATGGTCTTTATATGTTTTGAGGTTGAGAGCCTTGCGTAGCTTTCCTGCGGCCTTCTTGGGCGCCAAGTGCGTTTGTTTACGGAAAGGAGAAGTGGAGTCTACGGCCTCTGTGCCAAGAACAGCGACACCGTCTGCGTTTTTGGTGGACGGTTTTCTGGTGGTCGTCGCCCCTTCTGCTCGCCGTTTCCTAGCCGCTTCTTCACGTTTCAACTCTCGCGTATCAAAGGCTGAGCAGGTTATCGTTTGGAATTTTCTCAATAATTTACCGAGTTGTATTGTCACCGATTCCAGGACACTCAGCGACAATTCTGTATGCTGCCGAAGCTTGGCCAAAGAATGCCAATGAGCCAGCGTAAACAAAAGGTCCATTAGGATTTTATTGTGTCGGTCTGGTAAGAGGCCTTCGAACACTGGCATCGAGCACTTGCAAAACACAACTCAATATCTCCAAACTACCTGCAATAGAAGAAGTCCACACCTGTAGAAGATTTTCATAGTCTCGTGCGCCTAGCTTCTTTAGTTCGGAGACGCTGTTTGTAAATCGCCGAATAGAGTCGCGCCCAAAGGTAGGCATGTCACGAAACCTGGTACGGATTTGAGTCAAGCAATGATCGAGGTTCAAAGAAGCTAATTTACCTTTCGTTCAGCTTGCCTGTTGCCCCCTTGATGCACTCTAAAATTCTGAGCAAGTGGATGAAAATCTTTCTCCAGACCCCCAATTCAAATTCATGCATCAAGTCTACCAAAAAGATAGAAAACAAATTAAATCCAAAGCAAGAGAGCCTAAGAGAAAATGCATTCTGTGATCAGGGTTGGAATCAACGTCAGCCTAAGCCATTACGCTGGACCAAAGAGAAATACAGACCTCAGTTGGGACCAAAGATTCATCTTTGAGTATTGCGTTTACAAATTTGCTATTGACCGGGCGGTTCTGCGTATAGATAATATCGCGCGCGCTTGAGATTTTAACCCTATGCTGTAGATTGTCTACCCTGGCCAGTCAAGTTCGTCGATTATGATCGCACTTGGTTCCCAGCTGGTCAAGTAGAGTTTTGGGGGTGAGACATCGAGGACATGGGCAATCACCCATGTTTCGAATGCTAGTAAGAAGGACCCTGAATTATCGAAATTGTGTCAATTAAAAAAATGAAGTCTGAGAAAGTCTAGGACGTACTTTTCTGGGTAGTCTGCCAAGTAAGCAAATATTCTAAGATAAAAACGGCGCTTCAAGCCATCGCAGCACTCTATCACGACACCATGCTCATATGCCTGCAAGAATTCATCATCGAGTAGCTCTTTCCACTGTGCATGAAAGAATTCCCTTTGGCAGTGGGTCATAAACACCTCACTAGGACCACTACCAATGGAATGTAGCGTAGCGAAGTCTTGAAATTTGGGCGGTAACTATTTCAAGGCAATAAATTAGTGATACATTCTGGCGTGTTCAGAGGTTCGTAGTATTTGGTGCGAACATACCTTTTGAAAATATGCAACATGATTGCAAAGGCTGCAAGTAGGTTTGCATCTGCGATATTTGGACTCGTTCCCAAAATACATATAACAAGGCCATAAAGAAGCATTCCCAAACGACGTGAGATGGGTGGCATCCGAACCAAACATTAGGCCGATCAAAACACGCGGTAGAACACATCCAGGCTCTCCTACCAGTGCTTGAATTTCTTCGTGCATTTCAAGAAACACAGGAGATGTATAGAGCTCTCCGTGTACCCTGGTTGACGTCGCATCCGGCATGTTTTTGCGCCGCCATCGTAGCTCGTATGGCTCGAGGTGAAAATTTTGGAAGTCATGTTTGTTTGCCATTTTTTCTTTCAGTATGGCTACGATACTTCTGTGGCGAAATGGAGGGAATGTGTATGATTGAAGGTTTGAGCACTGTTTTTCCTTTGCGCCCGTGCTAGATTTTTTGGCAGACTTGGATTTTTTCTGGCGAAAAGGAATGGAGAGCGTAATCAGAGTTTCCTGCCACCTAGCATCTGGTTCTTCCAGCCATATGTCTTCTGAATCGCTGGATTCTCCTAGGCGTTTATTGAGGGAAGTCCAGGCTATGTCCCTAATATCGGCCGGGTTGAAGTCGTTAGCAGATATGATATTCACCAACTTCTGGAAGTCGTCCTGGGTTTTTTGGGAGCCATTATTCCAATACCATTCTCCAAGTAGGAATGCGTTTTGATTTGGATACGACTGGAATAGAAATGTAGGGCTAATGTCAACTTTGTTGTGGTCGACAGCTGCGTCTGACAGATCGACGGCTTGCATGTTCGAGTCTGGGTCGTGATCAGGAAAAGACGAAGCAAGGTATTGGCGAAAAAGACCAAATTTGTTGGAAGGAGATTTCAATATACGGCGCACGGGGGTTACGACAGCGGCCAAAGGCAATGGAATATTCGAGTTTGGTGGCAGAAGATGCTCGGCAGGAGGTAGGCTAGCTGGCGGTGCCGGCTGCTCAGTCCTATAGCGCAGCGGGGGTCGGCAGTTTTCGCGGCGAGGCCGACGCTCCGCGAGCGAGCGCGGGTCCGGAATCTCGGGAACACCACTGCTATTATCAGATACGGGCTACATGAAATGGATGCGGCCTGATTATGGTGACAAAATGGGAATAACATTCAAATCTCACTTCAAAAGCAGCGGGAGCTATAGGCTGTTGGCTGGGTTTGTCTGATTGCAAAGGTTGTATAGTTGAAGCTGTGTCAAGACGACATTTCTTATTTCTGTACTTCTCTTTAGCGGTTTCGAGTGCGCTTGCCATTCTCTTTTTCCGATGTCGACAACTACCAACGTGGTTGCTAAACGCGTTCATGTGCGCAAACTCTCGGCCACATGCCTCGCAGAGAAGAACTGGAGCATCGCAGGCTACGTCAATCATTGCGAGATCCATCGTCCACCTCCGTGCCAGCTCGCGGCGGTCTTAAAGATGTAGAGTGAGCGAGGTCAGGAAGAGAGTTGTCTCCAATATGCTGCGTCACCAAAGTAGGACTTGCACTCAGAAAGGATTGCTAGTGCGATCACGGCTGCCCTGACCGCTGCGGCGCATGCACGGGCCCAACATATCACTCTTCGGATCCGCCATCAAATCGGTTGCAAGTGGACAACATCGTGTATTAGACTTGGCACTACGTTGGCAAATAACTGTTCCTCCCGTCATACAGACATGAAAAATAATGACAACGGCGGGTACATAATCCTATAACTGAGTACGCTCCGGCCCAACGTTGACTATTTCCAACTTAGAGCAATTGTGGACTTGGACGTGGCGTTGACAAAATCCTCCAGCGTGTCAATTGCAGCGATGCGCAAATGACCACCGGATTCGGCAGGAAGGGCGCGAAAGGTTGGCGAGCCGGGGAAAAATAGTGCTGGTGATACAACCAAGGCTCAATGGCGGGCTGGTCGATGGCTTCCGAGTCGCTGGCCCAAGTCTGAGCCTGAAGAATAGAGAGGCTTTTGATTCACAAGACACCAAGGCAAGATGGTGGGTGGCTGGGCATGGACTCCAACAGCCTACTGACAGGAATAGATAAATATAGATGGCGGGAACATGGGTTTATAACAAGGGCCGAGGTGCGGCGAAGTATGACTCCGTCGAATAATCAAAGTGACTAGGGCCGTGCACCGGGCGCCCGGTGCGGGCCTAAGCCAGCATATGATTGTTTCCACGTTCAGGAGCAGGCCTAATTATCTAAAGAAATCAATGTAAAACATGGGCCAGATGAGAGGGTTCCAAAGAAAAATGGCATACCTGGCTATTCTGTATGCCAGGCATCGTTTTCTTCGTTGGGGTGAGGTCGAAAGGCTGGCAAATGTCGCTCGTGACGCACTAGTGATGTAGTTATCAGCACAACATTACAAAGTTGACAAACAAGCTAACTCACCGTCTAAATTGCCATTCTTGGGCCGCTACGGGCAATCGCCATACGTTGTTTCGCATGCTCTCAAGCGCTGCGACTCGCAGCAGGGTTGAGGAGGCGGCAGCGGATGGGGTACATTGGGTTTGTCGAAAAGGATGGCTCGAACGGGGTGTATGAAATCGGTGGCGTGCTTGTGGGCTAGCTCGGTGTACGCAACTCTGTGAATACTAAATACGCTGGCCAGAACTTTGCGCGTGATGCCGGGCACTTACTTGAACACTGTCGCAAGACCGCCGTCGCGAGGCATACCGCCATCCAGGCCCATCGACATGGAACAGCTGTCGGAGATTGGCGCCGTTGAGCGGCGTGGTGGGCCCATTGGTACACCGTCAAGAGGCGGGGCGGTCTCCAATGTTGGTTGAGCGCCGATATTAGGGTAGCCGTGGGACGTGAGAGCTTCAGCACTGTCGAAAGGCGTGGCGGGTGTCAGCGCGACAGGCATGGTGTGGGTTGGCACGAGATGGGTACCATACCTGCCCGGCATTCATCTTGAAGTTCGCCCTCCACAGTCCAAACGAGCTTCAACAGCTACGACGTGGTCGCAGGCCGACGTGGATGGAAAAAGAGTGGACTCCGTCTAAACGATGATATGGCCGTTGAGAGACGTGGCCGGCATGGCCAGTGGAACCATGACGAGCGCAGAAAAGCGAGGAAGTACTAAAAAAACTCGCACGGGTGCCGAGTAGCCTCGTGACCAGACCTAAAGCTAAAAGAGGTGCCTTGGCAGATTGTATTTTAAGAATGGACTCTTTTCTCGCCGCTTTTCTCGCCACCACTGCAGCTACTAGCAGTTGCTGAAGGAGGCCGCTCTGACCACGTCGACAGCAACGTAACACGCAGTCAAGCACGCCAGATACGCTCTGAGTCGGGTGCCCCGACTCACTGCTTCAAGATTGCGACGGCTGCTCAGTGACCCTCTAAAGTACTTGGAACACAGTAGACCGGGGCAAGGCCGGCGACCCAAGTTGCCCTGGAAGTTGCATTGGAATTCGATCATAAGGCGTTCATTCATCCTAGCCAAACGTAGTAAGTATGTCCTTCTACAACAGCATACACCCCGAAATTCCTATTCAATGCTGAGTGCCAGCTTTTTACCGCAGCACTAGTACGCCCAACCGCGGTATTCGTCCTTCACAACCCCTCGACGCACTTCAAATTGGTATGTAAGCTCAGTATGCAATGCTGTTTCCGTACCCAGGCTAATTTTGGGCTATCCCCCCCTTCTTCAGTGCGGACACCGCTGCGAAGTCTACCGAGGCTCAAACTCTGCAACAGATGCCCTATAACAAAAATCCTGCCATCGAATGGTCTTTGGGGACGGTGATATTACGCAATGGCAATGTTTTCTGCTCGCCAAACTCGAAGCGAGCGGTATTGATTCCGGACGAAACTGGACCTCGCATCGATCCATTTCAAGTTCAAGAGACCCTCAATTTCAACTTCTTCCAACCTGTCCGGTGGGACTGGAACTGCGGTTGGATAGCGTTTGTGCCACTGTCTCCGTCATTCCTCTTGCTCCCATTCCAACCACTCAGCTGGAAACCGCGCATTATCGAAACGAACAAAATTATTACCACTTTTTCTGGTGCTACGCAATATGAGCGACGGTATACCACCCACAGCGATGATTGCCAACGATGGCTTCGATGCGAACAACAATTATCCCAAGCTGCTGATTCAATCCGGATGTTCTACCATATTCCAGGCACGGTGCCGCCTCTGCCTTCTTCCTTTGGATTAGATGGTCTACATAGGTCACGAAATGTAGCGGAGCGATGCATTAGCACTTGTCGCAAATGGTTTGCGATTTGGATGGGCTTTTTGTCTTATCTAATTGCCCAAACGACCAGACCTGAATATCAAAAACCGACTGAAGGATTACTGCCCGGCTGGTATAAACGCCTTCTGGAGAAGAATTTTGCACCGCCTTGGCTTGATGGATTGGCCGCATCCAGTGTTTGCGCCTTCAATTCCCACACGATCCGCGCTGGGGTCATCCTATCTTTCACAGATGGCGATCAACATCGGCCTCCGGCTCAATGGTTCATTGCGCACGAAGTACCGTGTTGGTATCAGCTTACGCGATTTTCGGAGGAATACATGAAGAGAGATCCTTTTCTGTCCAAATTGATCCCGCCGCCTGAGCTTCTCCAGGCGGAGCTTACGAAGCTCTTTGCGGAACCTAGACTCCCTTTAGTCTTGTTTATTTTCAAGAGATATAGTGGCTTCGAATGGAAAGAATGTAATGAAGAAATAAGGAAGATTTTCAACCTTGAGCGCAGTACTTCAGCGATCCTCGATATCTGCTCCAGAGAACTGTTCAAGAGACGTAATTTCAAACTGCAACTTGATCGGCCCGCTGAGCTAGATCGTGTATTGCACGAAATGAAAATGATTCTAGCCGAAAGAGAGGAGGTGATCCAAGCAGAAGTTCAAAGGGGGCAAGTTTGTCTGGAGCAGGGAATGGTTGAGAGGGATAATTTTGAGGGAACAACATCCCTTCACTCCAGCTGGTTGCATTTTTTTGAAAAACGCGCGAAACGGGAAGATGAACTGCTCGTCAGCGAATCTGATAGAGATCGCCAGATTCGCCTCCAACGCGAGAGGAACCCGCCCATCAAGAAATCCAAGATGTACGTATGGCAGGCAGTGAAAACCTCTGGCGGCGGCATCGTTTACGCCCGGACCTTGATGAAAAAAGGCGAACACGTGGACCTGGTCCAACACTACAAGTCAAGCGAAACAAAGTTTAACCCTCGTTTAAGCGAATGGGACTTCTTTGAAGGCTTTGATGCAGAACAACGTGAAGTATCACCCTACGATGATTTTGATGTGAGCGACTCCGAACCAGATTGGCCAGTGCGGGGCAAAACACCAATGGACAATGGTCGGCAGTGCTCTGAGTCTGATGCCTCAATGCTGACCGTGACCAATGACCCCTTCGATTCAGAGTTTTATGCAACTGCTGCCATCGAGGACTATTGTCCCCAATCTGCAATACAAAGTACACCGGATGGGATGTCTGGCCCGGCAGGAGACTCCTCTGGCTCTATTATTTCTGCAGATGCTCGTATAATCGAGAGAGCACATTTGCAATTTGGTTTCGTACCTCCTCTTGGCCAGGAATTCACAAGTTCGGGGATGAAATTCAGCTGGAAAGAAGTCCTTCAAACGCTCGGCAGCATGGGAATGGATGCAGAAAACGTCGCCACCACCGACAAAGTGGCTTTGCAGACTTTCCTCCCATCGTTAGCCGGAAATGAAACTATTCCAAATGACTTAGATGACCTGTCGGACCAAAATCATTCCTACCTGCTTTCTAGAGTCAGCCTTGGGTCCCTACAAGTATTGGTCGGCAAAATAAAATGGTTCATCTTCCTCTCTCCGCGTTTGTCTACCTCTTCATGGTTTCTCGGGGTGGATAATGCCGCAGCAGCTCTCTACATACTTCGTATCTTGGCGACTATGCGCCGATCTCATACCTCATATACACTGGGGGATTTACTAATAAGACACGGTGTACGCTTTCGCACATTTGAAAGGCTTCCTAAGGCAGAACACCATCAGCTATGGGAACCTTTTCAGCCCCGATCCTATCGAAAAAACGGATATAAATTCACTGCTGAGGACTTTCGTTCTTCTCTGCTTCAAACAACATATCTACTACGGACTCTTCCAGGGCGCGCGGCTTTACTTTCGGGTGGAATCATTGGCCGCATTGCACGGGAATTTCTTCAACCTAATGAAGTCCTGGACGGTCCTTCTGTCGAGGCAACATTTGCTCGCAAGGGACTCTGCGTAAATGCAGAAGATGGCGAGAATGAGTACTGGGATGACGACCTTACTGAACAAGAAAAGGCGACCATTTGTGGGACGTACATTATGTATACTAGGGCGGGTAAGTTTTATTATGAAAAACCACATATTATGATAGCTAACTTGGCTGGCTCTTTCAACACTAGAAGGCGCGGGGGAGCAAACCACAAAAATCTCTTGGTTTCCACCCCCTCAGTCATGGGAGGGAAGCTCGTACGACGCCATAGAGTGGACACCGAGCGCCGAGGAAGTCTTCCAAGGCATATTTGTCAACGCGCGTCTAGGGAACTTCCAACCATTGTCGGCTAAGCGATGGCGGGATCGCCTACGAGATTCAAAGAGCCCTCGTAAGGCTTTCGAGGGCAACAGGTCTCGTGCCAGCAATTTTTTAACTCAGAACAAGTAAATGAGATTGGGAGCATAAGAGAGTTCTAATTTGAATATGGACTCATTACTATACATCCTCTTGTTGGTGGCCTACTATGGACTGTAAATACAAAAACCCGCGCAGATTATTAGAAATTTGCTTGTCATTGGGCTCGCGAATGTTAGACGGAGCGGCTCAGAACCTCTTGAGCATTGTAGTTAAGCACCCCAAACAGTAATGAAACGCACTGGCTGAACTGAAGTTAGTATAAACTTTGATACATTTCTCAGTGCACCCCGAAGTCTGAGTCGACGTCCAGTTGAAGGAGCCGACGCAAGTGGTACATCAGACTCGTATGCGTCGCCTACCTAGAAGTGTTGTGTCAGAGCATCGAAGTCCGCAGCTACATAACGGTACTAAGCTGCGAGCGACAAAGTGTGCACTAGTAGTACGCGCTAGGCTGTCGGATTAATCATAGACTTGCTCGGCGGCGCCGTTACATATTAGTGTTGCTGCGGTAGCAACTGCGGTCAAGGGAGGGACGGTACTTAACTCTGTAGGCATTTTCTCGAATTGAAGTACGAGTCTGCCTACTGCTTACTATGACCCTTCCAAAGACAAACAACGCCGTGCCCAATTATCAGGAAACTGAAATTGTGTTCATCAATTCGTCCCCGCAGAAGAGAGCAGGCCTTCCAGTTGCCCGCGTCATAAGACGCAAGGACGACCATTACATGCGACCTCGTTCCCCTTGTTCGCCAACATTATCCGCCCAGTCGAAACGCAAAATAATTCCGATTTCAGGAAGCTGGGCAGCACAATACAGATGTGATTATGAGAAGGTCGAAGGTACGATTCTGGTTGGTCTGCATGAACGCAACCTCTTACATGTTCAAATCCCTATGTCGTAATGTTTAGTCTCAGAACTTGAAGTGCAGCTTTTTCAACCCCTCGATCCTTTGCACGGAAGGTTGTCTCCGCCCAGTACGCTGACTGTTCAGAGCACTATACCGATCGTTATTAATAATCGTCGGAAAAGTCAATATCATCAACACGCAGAGGGTGCCCGTCTTCAGTCCTTCAGATGACCGCACGTCAACCTTCTCTCAATTGATGAGCCTGGATATGCTGCCTGCACGAGGGCTTCCCGAAGTCAATTTTTGGCAGCTGTTCTCGAAATGCGGGACCTGCTCCAACTTTATGACGACGAGAACGGTTCCATATCACGTATGCACAATTCCTGGTTAGTCCAGCCGTTGCTTTCAATTTGCATCGTAATAACAGAATTTCCGCTATGTTCTAGCTACACAGCCAGGGTGTGCGGAATCCCTTCCATGCGCTGTGAAAGATCAGTACTTTTTAAAGTTCCTCGACGTCCACGGTATCGGTGGCAAAGGGGGTATCCCCGAGGATGTTTTCAAAACTATATTCTATGCATGTGTACAGTGCGGACAGTACATGACCACAAGGTTAATGTGGAATCACCACGAGGATGTCGACTTCGACGACTACAGGTGCATCAACCTAGCTGGTGCTTCAAGCTCAGAGTCCATATTTCCTCGAAAAAGGGATTTTATTAAATTTCCTGTCTTAGAATCGTTATAATTGTCCTACTACCAATACATATGGGTATTTGAATTTTTACTATTAGATTGACGCGCGTCGCGCGACGCGCACGCCGCGGACGCGGGTCACATGCCACATGTCACTATCAATCAGACACAGCAAAGACACAGCTTACCCAACTTGAACGGCGAAAGCCCATCAGCATCCGCTACCACCCCACGCACAGCAACACGAAGTCCTGCCGCCGGGCTCAGGCAGCGCATTCTCGCCCACTAGTCCATGCATGGCGGGCTAATTCCAAAGACGCGCTTCGTCAAGCGAAATCTGACAGTCCGGGGCGTACTGGGCGTACTGGGAGGCGGCACCTCACCCCCGCGCGGTCATACCGTACTGACGCTGCGATCCGTCTAGGGGCGTGAGTCGACGCCTTTGCACCCCCGGACCTCTACGGGTAGGCTTCCCCCGCTGCCCTTCCAGGCGCGTCCGTGGAGCGCTTCGTCAAGCGAAATCAGTCCGGGGCTTTGAATGAAGAAGCGCGCCTGGACGCGTACTGGGAGGCGGCACCTCACCCCCGCACGGTCGTGCCATACTGACACTGCGATCCGTCTGGGGGCGGGAGTCAGCGCCTTTGCGGCCCCAGGATCTCTATAGGTGGGTTGCGGCCTGCCTCCCGTGAAATTATCTGACATGGTCCACGGCAGCGGCGGCAGCCTCGAGCATCCTATTGCCGTACGCCTTCACCGCACGCGTTCAAGCGCGGAGTACTCGCTGTTCGCCATCACGCCCGTTGCAAGCGGCCGGGAATTTAACCTCGGCGAATTAGTCAAGCTGGCCGTGCGAGGGGAGGGACTCGCTCTGGAGCCCGACCCCCGGTTGAAGAGGAGGGGAACTCTCCGATGGAGGGCGGCTCCGAAGGGGATACGCACTGCCCAACGGGCGGTAGCCTCCCCAAACGCCATTTTATAACCGTCCAGCAGGTGCCAAGAAGGCCTTCATTACCAATTTCTGCTTTAGATCTAAGTATCATTGTTTTCCCTACTGCAATATATTATGTATGTACCGGACTATCAATAGTTGTATAGTAAGATGTCCGACATTGAAAAGCGAGGCCCAGTAACTTGAAGCCCGCCACGAGCAAAGAGACATGAATTCAGAAAGAAGAGAAGTTGTAAATGATGGGTAGGTAGGCGGTGGGTGACGGGGTGTCGAAAGCGGACAGACCGTCGTCTCAAGGTTATTCTGGGTGCTCAGTACTCAGTGCTCACTGTCAGCTGCCGTTAGTCGCGAGTTAGTCGCACACTGCCAATCTGAGTGTGTTCCACACGCATCCCACCTAGCTCGTTACCGCCACCGATTGCCTATCCCCGCACCAACTTGCCTGTATTCCTTCCTTCAGATCCTTCGGACTCATACGCCTGGTTTAAGCCCGAAGCAGAATTCATCAGAGTCCCCATTGGCACTGCTGGACGGGCGCTTCAAACCTAGTGATTCAGACTCACAGGGGACGGGAAGCGCTATTCTCTCCCCTTTGCAATCCTCATCCGCCCTCCAAACTGCGGCGATCATGAGCCCCCTTCAAGTTCAACCCAAGTCATCACCGAGCATTAAGTGGGATGGCAGTCCAACGTTGTCTGCATTGAGCCCAATCAACCACCTCTTATTCTTCACGCCAACTGGCATCGGAAGCAGTGCACCTTCTCCTTCCACCAATTCTTCACCCGTCTTTTCTACCACAACCTCAATTGATTCAGTGATTCCAAGGTCACCCCCAAGCCCTTTCATTTTCCCCGGTAGCCTCATCGGTTTTCCTGAGAGCCACAAGTCTCCGCCTGCATTGACGGAGAGTGGCACATTGTCACACGTCCCCGTTGATCCTGTCTATACTGGCGCGGGCTCTGGGCTCCCCTCGCTGCAGCAATCTTCAGACCCACCGCTGCTGTTCCAGCCGCATTCCCAGAACTCTGAGCCCGCTGTACAAAACAGATGGAGTATTACAGGTCTTTTCCTGGGAGCCCTGAAGGGGCCAGTTTTGCCATCCGATTCGGCGTCCCACAGCCTCCCCGATGGCTTCACAAATCTGGATGCCACCCCGGCCGACATAGTTGAACAAGTGCAAGCCCTTGGCGACCGGGCCATAGAGGGGCTAAACGCTCTACAAAGCTCTCTCGTGTTCGAGGTGAGGCTATTCACCGATCATTATTCAACAAATCGATATATTCTAAAGCGCGGACGTCATTGAACAGAACCTCCGTTCTAATCAACCCCAACCTGAATTGGAGATGCTATACAACAACCTCATCGACTCAAAAAATGCCATAGAGATGAGGCAGGGTGCCACGCTGGCTGACATTGGGTTCTGCCTTGGCCAATTATCCAGTTTGCTGACCACCTACGACAACGACGTGGCTGCTACCGCCTCCATAGATGATGCAATCAGCATAATCGAGCAAGAAGACCTCAAAAGGGGCCTCGGGATTAATTTTGTTGGTCTTGATCGCCATAGGTCGACAGCATCATCTTACGGGGCATCGCTATCGCAAAAATATCGATTACTATTCATCAAATTCGACATGGTGATGGAGGCAGCTGGTTCAATGTTCCAGGCTGCTGCATCTATCTTCATCCGTGATCCCTCTTCATTGAGGGATAGTCGTTTAGCGCAATTTTTTACTTGATGATCACAGTTCCGGTTGGCTCTGAGTTGGCTCCAAAGTTGGTGTTGTATTGTGTTCGTATTATTTATTTACATTTATATGTACTAGGTAGATGTAGATGTACTGCTAGTAACTATTATATGTAATTGCTTGATATCGACAGTTTCCTGTTTCCTTCGAGTGCATACTGAGGTTGTGCTCGCCGGAAAGAGTAGCCAGGGCGGAGTTATAACGGAGTGTGAATATGTACAAATGGATGACTAAAACCATGGCTCAGCGCCTCGCTGGCCACTCTTCCCCTTTGCTACTGGGCGCTGGCCGGATCCAGGCCGTCCTGCATCGTCTATCACGAACTGGTACGTTTTTCTCGGGGTGGGTAATTTGGGGAGCATCCTTGCTGATAGAGTATCATGTCAATAGTCCACGCCCCTTCCATCGCTAGGATTGCATGTATTGGGGTTTCCGTTAGATAGCTGAAATCCGGTGGTGTTTATGGCCTCAGATCGGTTTCCGCCACATCTCCTCCACACGCACACATCTTCATACCTTCATTCTGTTCTCCCGAGCGCCGTAACAATGCTATGACTTGGCCCGGTGAATTTATGCCCCATCTTGCCGCTGCCATCTGCCACCTTGTGCTAGTTTTCCTGCCGTCTTCATTGGGCACTATCAGCGGGTTTTTTGCTTGCCAGAGTGTAGCTTCCTCATTTCTCCCATTTCCATTATCAGCTAGGAGAGTAATCTCACGCAGAGGCTGCTGGCTGCAGCTAGATTGCTCGTTTGTCTCAATGTAAACCGCCGTATTCTCGGTATCCAGTGGTATTTGCAATTGCTCTCAGAGTGTCCCGCTTCACAATGTCACTTGTCGATGTTTGTATTTATATTCGTCTGATCAGCCAGTCTGGCAACATTGCTGTGTCACCACGCTCCATCTGACGTTAAGGCCTGTCTCTACATATCGGATTGATCCAAGGGCGATATTACATTGTCAATCGTGCCCCATAAGCTCATACGTATCGTTTTTCTTCGATCGTAGGGCTGAAGTGGGAATTTACTTATCACTGTGCATCCGCGGATGGAACTTCTCAAGAAAGCAACGACGGAACGGTATACTCTTTACGTAGAGTCTCTCCTGAGAGTCAGGGTCGTACTTCTCAAATTCTAGGCTGCATGCGCACAGCGTCACAGTCGTTCAACGTTTCACCGTTGTTTTTTACTCACATGATGGGCCTGACACAATATGTGTCACCGTCGTGTACTTCAGAACATCGGATGGAGCCTCGCACGACTCGACGACCGCGCATTATCTTTACGAAAGCTCCCAGGATGACGGGGAACAGTTTAAGCGACGGGTTATTCTACCACTATTCTTTACTTAGGTGATGGGCCTGACACGATATATGTCGCTAACATCTGCTTTAGAACCTCGGAAGGAGCCTCGCACGTCTCGACAGCGGCACCTTGTATTCCGAAAAGTACTACGAGGCTCGACCTGGAACAGTTTAAACGATGGGTTGGTGCATTTCTTGGTCGTGAGACTCGGCGCTGTATTTATCTGCCTCTAGGCTGTAACACGCAGTTACGCCTGTCTTCTCTGATAACAGAAGTAGATGTGCCACCAAAACGCGGCTCTGAAGTTTCGAATGGAAGTCAATTTCCAAGAAGAACGGCGGGCTTGTATGGCTTATCTTTCCCCAAAATGAACCTTGAATAGAATTGTTCGCCCTACGGATTGGCAGCCTATTAGATGACATTGCATTGACTATAATACAGGTTGTACAGCAATCGCGGCACATACCGGAATTTCTGGCTATAAAGCCTACGGCTTTCAGTGGCCAACCTCACATCTTCTGCGCCATGGTCTTCTCAAACAATGGGGACCTCCATCCGTATATGTCATCCGAGCCATGCCCGGCTCTCCAATCTGGTGATCCGGAGAGTGATATAGCTACTCTGCTCGCGGGTCTCAGGTACAGCATTAGCATTGATTCTCCCTCTGTCGATCACTGAATTCTCGTCGTCATCGCTCTCGTGCTTTATAGGTGGCCCTGCGACGATCAGGTCGATATTGTGGCCCCCACACCTGGCATACATAACCATACCGCCTTGCCCGCTTCCAACAGACTGTCGCCGCATGCTCTTCCCATGGAGAGCATATTTGATGAAGTTCGTATCTACTTCCTTCGAGCTGCTCATACCTCTGAACTGACAAATGCCTACAGCCTATTGGTCATCATCGAAACCTCTTGGAATTACATCGCGATCGAAGGTATAAAAAGGACGTCACCTACATATGGGTCGGGACCGAACGCCGTGCTGTAATACGGCCGACCTTCAAGGCGACACTCCATAAGCCCTCCGTGGGACGGTTTTGGTCTCTTTCAACCCTGATCCTCGACCTTGGCCGCGAGCACATGTCAGCAGCTTACCTGACTGGCGAATTCTGGCATTCAACCGATCGAGAAGCCGTGCGCATTCTGACGGAGACCGCAAAGCTGGAACCCTTTCGGAAGCTGTGGGAGGCATTGACAGATGATGGTTTTATTGCTTCGATGGTGGGAGCCTTAGTACCGGGGTCACATTGGAACTATACCAAGGCTGGCGTCTTACTGGACCCTTTTTCCTTGTATTTTGCTGTCCATCTTTCACGTTATGTGAGTTTAACACCTACTATCACAACCATATTCTAACTTCCGGAACAGCTCTCTCTCTCGCAAATGTCAGTCCAAAGGATTGCCACAGCGGCTACCATTAGGGCCGTTGCAACACTTGAAACTTGTGGGTACACGCCCAAGGGTATCAGCGACCCCCATACCGCCTTAGCAGGAAACTGCGCCAAATTTGCAAACACAGTCCTAACCTCCTTACATCCATCCTACTCGACCGGAGAAACCATCCACCAGAGGAGAGTACGACTGTGGCAGTCCGAAAGCTGCCTCGAGGTTCTGCAGTCCGTCGTGATCGAGCTTGGCTCGTATCCGATTGCCCACGGCCTCATGAGGGCTAGTAAGGCCATCTCAGAGGCACCTGCGAACGAGCCGCCCCAAATACCGTATGAAGCGATCGCGTATGCTGCCACTATGGTAAGTCAGCATACCTTCTGAGTCGCGTAGAAATGACAAACTCAGTTTTTTTACCAGGTTGAATCGCGGCTGACGGTACTCGAGGACCTTCCCTTCACCAACAACCAGGTTATTGGCACCATTGACGACGATTGTAGGATGCCCTTTAAGACACACACCCTGTGGGGGGAGCACAAGGACTCGGCAACCATGGCTGCTGTTTTCATGTATCAACCCATGGTAGTTGCCTAAGTGAAGTGATATATCCACAGCGGAAACTGCCCAAACCCTTGGGAAGTTGCCCAGTGATACATCACAGGGCAGTTGCCCAAGGCCTACCCCCAGATGTATGAAATGGCCACTTGCCGGTGTTGCCTAACGTGGCAGCAATGATCTTACATAAGCTGGTCTAAATATAGAAAAGTGAGAAAAAAATTGCTAAATTAGCAGAAAATTCAGGGCTATCCAAATATACCAAAATCATCACTGTAGGTGGCTTCCTTATTTGGCAAAACACAAAATGAATTTTTGAACGGCTGCCTATTTGCAAAATTGACCCCCTCAGAAAATTATGAAATAATTTTTAAAATTCCCTRAAATTCATAAACTATCTGTATATGGAAAGAAATTTAGTGGTCTGTGCACAAAACAATGAGATAARGGCYTTTTATCAGCTAGATATCAACTARATTAGATGACTTTGCAATCWCAGGTGCTGCTGCCCAAAAGATGGACTTGGGCCAGATTTGGCAAAGTCCAGCTGGCCTTCCATTTTGGGCCTGGGTGTTATTCCCATGCTAGGCCTGGGCTGATGGCTATTATTTACATTTGTTTGGATTTGAGGCCAGAATATGACATGAGTGAGSCCGCACAATGTAAATAGAGGCAAGCAACAGGTCACACATTGGCTTTTGATGCGCATCAATGTGCAAACAAATAAGCACAGCACTGCAAAAGGCATGTCGTAGCACTCAAAACGTAGCTATTTGGCAGGCAGGGCATGCATGAGTTGCCCAGTGGGCAGTTTCCGCTGTGGATATATCTTTTCACTTAGGTAACTACCCAGCTTCATACATGCAGACAGTGGCTACTTGTGGACTCGGTAGGCTTGGTAACCGCCGGTTTGATGGCTGAGCGCAACAGGGGCAACGACTCAGCTGCATCGTCGTCGACATCGCGCGCCGGAGCGCTCTTTTCCGGCCTCACAGCGCAAGCCAGGGCCCTGCGATATGTCGTCGACGCACAGGATGCAGTGAGGAATTTACTAATCACTTTCAGCGCCTTGATATGCCTCCCCGTAGTCGATGAGCAGACCCCCTCCAAAGTTATTGCTAGCATCTTGTCTCCATCTGGCTCCCCTTCGGTGTAACAATGATACGGCGCGGTGCCTGCTGACATCCACCACTCCCTCATCATCCACTATCACACCAGGTTACCCTTCACGTTGACGTATGTTCGTGTACTGGCGTGCGCCTGTATGGAGTGGGATTAGGTTAGGGCATTGGCTGGGTGGACATTTCTCAAAATTGTGCAAAATATGAATTTATTGGATCTCTTGAGCGCACTTGATACAACTCAAATATGTGCTGGCTAGGTTACTTCGTGTATGTACTATGTTCACGCCGCTACCGACTCGGTGAGGCTGTTGCGTTGGTTGCATTTGGGTAGTACCGGCAACTCCCCAATTCGCCGCAGCCCTCTAAATTTTCTGTGGGCCCGGCGTGCCTTACTACTAGTGCTAGTGGGAAGAACTAAAACTGCTGCGGCTAGGGTGGACTACTAGTATAAAGAGCCGTAGCTCTTCATAGTACGACGAACTGTGTTTGTTTCCCGTATTCCCTCCGCTCAAATACACAAGCTGACACTCCACAGTCTCAATGCCTAACAATGAGAATGATCCCTCTGCAAGCTCCTCAGACCGTTCTTCGCAGCTTCAAACTGATGCCTTGCGACTTGGGCCCAGAAAAAAGCCGTGAGTAACCAGCAGTTTTCCCTGGTGTCGTGCTGACTTGGAGTTTTTTTTACCTTATGTACAGCCGCTCAACGGACCCTCTCGTTCACCACGGACGTCATTTTGGGAGGTCGATACATGCTCTTTGCAGCCTGCATGCATTGATAAACAACGGTATCATTCGAATGGGCGAGAGGTCCGAGGAACCTGAAGAAGTGTTTACTGCTCAGTGAGACTCTTTCTACTATTGCCTACTGTGCATAATTTAGAACTCACAATTGATTAGCGAGCGTCGAGAGCACAGGGTGTACCTTCTTTTGCTCAAGAGCGTTCCCGGCCTTGAAGAGCGAATCATGAGTAGTTCGGAGGAAGAAGTCCATAACATCGCAGCACTGGTATGCCTGTTCATTCAGTTGCCATGGCGGCTGGATTATCCGAAGCATCATTTAATTCAATGCTATTTATCTTAGTTGCAGAAGGGAGCATCAAGCTCCAGGTCGGACGACACCAAAAGCCTCAAGTCCGTAATAATTGATTGGCTTTTGCCTGTGGGCGAGCCCGTCATACCTCCCATTGCTCGGAACAGCAAAATCGATCGCGGCTTTAACCACGAGATAACTGGGTCCTTGCTTTGTCCAGCAGGCGTTGATTGGAACAACACAGA
Organism: Hypholoma sublateritium FD-334 SS-4; assembly: GCA_000827495.1. NCBI lineage: Eukaryota > Fungi > Basidiomycota > Agaricomycetes > Agaricales > Strophariaceae > Hypholoma > Hypholoma sublateritium. Next base: position 2,863 of record KN817752.1, on the reverse strand, counting down.
GTGAGTGCCGCCTATATACCAAGCATGCTGCATGCCTTGCTGACCTTCCTTCGAGAATCAAACAGAAACTTCGCACAGGCGAATTTTCCGTATCTGGAGATCAATGGCCTATATTTCTGTACGCTTCTTATCAGTATGATGAAAATGACCCTTGGAAAGGTCTGCTACAAAGTGCAATATTGGTCAAGGTCAGTCAACTTGTCAGTCTTCCTATTTATATGATAATCTAATGATATTCCTCAGACTTTCAAGCATATCTTCACGTCCCCAAGTTCCGTCGAGAGAGAGGCAAAGGCAACGAGGTCGGGGAACGCTCGTATCCATGGAATGACCAGTGTAACACACGCATCGATTGCGTATGCTGCAACCCAGGTAGAATTCCAACTGCCTTAATTCCCGCTATGTTTTAATCCTTGTCCGTAGGCAAGATTTGCGCTCTCATCTTCTAGTGTTTTTAGTCGTTCCGATACCACTACAGACTCCGAGCATTTCTACAGCAGTGTTGTTGACGTGCTCCAGGACCCAGACGAGTCACATGAGGTGAATGTTCTGCTTACTTGGTGGAATCGGTAAGTCGACTACTTTTTGCTGCTACTCTCATTGCTGATTCTTTTTTAGCCAGGTATTTCCAAATTATACGCCAAACTCGAAGCCCGTTTCAAAGAACAGCGCTTTGGCCAAGATCAAGGCCAAGCGAGCAGCAGAGAAGCAGTCCGCTTTACGGGATGCTAATATGGGTAGCGGCTGATTATAATTTGGTACGCTGGTACTATTCCCGCTTAATATTGCTCGCTGTGGCGCAATAGTATTATGTAGTAGATTAGATGAGGTCCGAGTTATTTACGAAAGTCAAAAATAGATTTGATTTGCAATGTGTATTTGAGCATACCTAGCACGACACTGCCTGTGTACCAACCGTAGCCATACACACAGCTTTGGCCATGAAACGTGCATCTTTCCGCTGTTTCTTGTCGATCCCGACCAATGCGAGCTCAGTTGCACACATGGCTGTTCTCATCAGCGCGCGCTCAGCAGTGCATGCATGGGCCATTCACACTCGGTATTGCCCTTGTATTACCCACTTTTCAACTGTTATTCGTGATTTTCATAACAATCATGGCCACATATAAAGTCGTAGCCATTGCAATATGCATCGGTCTGTTGACTTACTTTTGGCTCTGATTAGTTCTGACGCTCTGGTTTGTTTGGCAAAGATATACCTTCGATGCGCATATGACTGTTTTGACCGATTTACGCATGGTTGCCTACATGGGGTATTGTCCCTCATTTAGCTACTTACTTCTAAACTGTCAATCATGATTTTCACACTGATCATAGCATGAATACAGTTGCAACTATGTAATATGGATCAACCTTATGGCTCTGGTTAGCTTTAACATTCTGGTTTGTTCGGAAAATTAGTAGTACACTTCAAGTTGGATGCACACTTGGCCAACACTCAGCCATTCTGATCAATGCACGCTCGGTTGCATACATGACTGTTCTGATCGATGCGCACTTGGTTGCACACATGGGCTATTTACCCTCAGTTAGTTTACTTCTCAACTGTTGATCATGACCACAAATACAGCTGTAGCCATGTAACATGCATCAGTCTTTTAGTTCTGCTTAGTTCTGACCAATGTATTGCTTGATTGCATACATGAGTAGCCCTGTAAAGACCAACACCCTATGTAAAGGATGACACCAGTGGTTAATTACAGAAAATTTTCAACCCAGGACCAGTGGGATTTTTTTTGCATAATCTGGTCCTTGTGTGCCAGTATTTCAAAGCTTAGAAATTTCATCAGAATGGTAGATTATATAACAAGTGATTTCTCTGTGCCACCATGATAGTATTGACAAGATTAATGTAATCTTGATTTTTAAGCTCAACTTCAAGATTTCTTCCAGACATTGCAGAATATGCCACCTGCAGCATGCTAGAAAATGCATAAAATACCAGGGTACAATTCTTAATATTATTATAGGCATTTCATTTGTGCTCAAGTCATATAATGCCAGTCAATACCTTCTCTGATTGTCTTGAATTTCCTGATGATATCTATTGGATAAGTCAATATGGTAATCTAACAACAGTGGCAAATATTGCATAGTCACTTATGAGCTGACATCCTCAGCGGTGGCTGTGTACCTCAAAGCYRACTTGCTGACCAAGCATTGATAGCGGCTTCCAGGCTCACATTCACAAGCTCTTTACCAATTATGTTCCCCAAACAATCATTATTTGCAGTACATACAGTACATGTATATCTATTGGGTGAGTCAATATGGTAATCTAACAACAGTGGCAGATATTGCACGGTCACTTATAGTGATGTGTGGGCTTGGGCTTCAAAGCCAGGGCTTGGGCCCACCAATATTGCGAGCCAGGCCTGAAGCCCTCAGAATGGCCTGGCCCCACCAGGGTCGGGCTTTGGTCACATGTACAATACTTTATGCTAGAGGATGTGTGCTGCGCATGTGCTCATTGGCAATTGTGTAGCCATGTCATAATAGGTACTGATGTTCAAGTGGTCAGGTAGCCGGTGTTGTGGTAGGATGAGTGTGCAGGTGGTGAAAGGARTAGCAGTGCACACACCTTGTGCCCATGTTCCCACAATCTCGAGCATGCAGCTAGTATCCATTGTTGTTTGCTCTATATCCTGTGAGTGTTCTGCATCACACAAGCCTGTACAGGAGGTTGAGTACTTGAGTAATGAGTGGTGCAGCATACATACCGTGAATCGCAAGGCGCATTCCTCCTCTTGCCGTTCCTGCTGCTTTCCCCTGTTCAGTCTTGGTGCCAGATGGACTTTAAGCACCACAGGGGCTGCAGGAGTCGAGAGGGGCACAGAGTAGC
>KN817751.1:0-25892 GCA_000827495.1 Hypholoma sublateritium FD-334 SS-4 | reverse complement strand
CATACACGTTCCGTGATCACCCAGTGATAGCGAGCTCGTTGTGTAAAATCGATCCGAGAACCATTTGAGATTTGAATAATTCCCTATCAAATCGAACTTGGGGCAAAGATTTGTGAATCGAGACAGATTCTCAGACAAAACAGACTCATACCAGGGAGTACCGCACACTTTAGATTTCTTATACTGGTTGTAGAGCGTCGCTCGATCCTAGTAAAGATCTCTCTCCGCTGGGGTTTTGTTTTGTTTTGAGAGATTCGAGTCTAGACCCACAGTCAGCCTCTCAGCGAGTGACTTACATAAAGAAGCTTATGTATACTAATAAGCATCGTCATTGTGCTGACCTGCATTGCGTTCCTTATAATTAGCTCTACAATATGATAATCTTGATAACCCTGCCATCATGATCACCAGCGAAATTTACTTTGGATCGCTCACTAAAGCTGCTAAGGAGCTCACCGCTGCTGAAAAGCGCGGTGGGCCAATCCCTGCCAAATTCGACTTCTCAGTTCAAGAAGTCTGTGCTTCATGCATGAGAAATATCAGACCTCCGAAGAAATTACTCCGCTGCTCAGCGTGCAAAGCCGTCATTTATTGCAGCTCTGAAGTATGTACGAAGTTCTATTTTTCCCGCAAACAATTATCAACATTTAATATCGTCCCTTCAGTGCGCGAAAAGAGCCTGGATCAAACCAGCCTCGCGTAATCAGCCCACGCATAAAATGCTTTGTGGTGATAACAAGGTAGAGAAATTATGATTTCGTCGTTTCTAATAGGCAATTAATCATATATTTCGGTGACAGAGACACATGGAAACTCTACCTCGAACGCAGGCAATCATCAAGGCATTTCCGTGGGGCCGTCTCGAATCCGATGGGTCTTTCAGTTTTGATATCGCTCGCGGACGTTTTGGGGTGTTGGGCGGCTCAGGTTATGGCTACTGGAGCCATCAAGGCGGCCCTGTCCCGGGCCACCAGTCGATGGGCGATTCGGTCCGTGGAGGCTCACAATACGTTTCTGGCTCAAGCAAACTTGCCAATAGCTTCCAACATCTGGACGGAAAGGATCTCCTTGGAAAGAATCACCTCTCGGACGAAGAGGGGTGGAAACTCCCTTCCAATTTGATCCCATATCTGAATTTCCCGTCGCCCGTAGCTCGACCGACATTAGTCACCAAATTCGAGCAAGGCGTCGTTGATTGGGAATCCTGGTATCGCTGGAGGAAGCTCACAAAGGAATCTCCTGCCGCTTTGCTTATGAATTTTCCAATGAGCGTTTATCAGATGGTTGTGAACTGCCTGGAGCTTACTTCCCCGAACATTGGTCAGCCAAACCAGCGTGTAAACTTAACCCTTCACCTCCTTGGTACCGACGTCCAACTTAACTGCTTGCCTCTGTACGTATGATATAATTCTATATCCAAACTAAATATTTATCTGATATTCATCAATTTCCGCAGGCTCTCCGAACTGGCCCTTCTTTTGCCCTACCACAACATCAAACTGGTATTATTTGGAACGGCAGTGGCCAGGCTGGTGAAAGAAGCCAAGGAACTTCCTGGATGTCTTGCAAATAGATCTCCCGTGTTTGTTTACACATCCCCCCCCGAATGCGGCTCTGGAACTGTGACCATTTACCTCAATTCCGACACTGAAAACTGGCCAGCAAGAGACAACGACTTCCCCGACGCTCTTCTTGCATGCAATGCCGGTCTGGGATCGTCCAGCGAATGGCTACCTATCGTCCAGGCGGCTCATTTGCATCATATACCTTTCGCTACCACAGCGTATGCAGAACAATCGGCCGAGCTCCAAAGGAGTATGATCCCCATAATGATTTTCGGAACAAGTCATGCATCGCCTCAACATCCGGAGGAAAACAAGGTTCAGCTAAATCCATTTCAGCGTCCTGGCCAAAGACAGATACCAATGTATAAGGTTCCCAATGTTGTGAATGGGTTTACATTGGTAGTTTACAAGAAAGCCAAATATATCGAAGATGGGATTCATGGACAGCCTGAGGTCGGCCCGGGTGGGGAAGCTCAAGAAATTGTACAGGCTCTCTGTAATACTAATTTTAAGTTAGACGAGTTAGATTGATTCGCATGCACAATTCTACAATATCATAATCAAATGCACTGGGATCTGGATGTGTTTGGGACGGCTGACTCGGAAATTTAACGTTTAACTTGCGTTTAACGGTTTCACAGCACGTGACGCTTCGTGACGATCTCTACATCTTCAAAACAATCCTGACTCTGTCCTCCCTCTCTGCGCTCGACTGCCTTGTCATGACCTTCTTTCCCCCCTCGAAACCGTTGAATACATCCCCCCCTGTGGCCTCCTGCAAGATATCGCCACCTGTGGCTCTCACCGCCCCTTGGTTCGCGATTAGTCCCTCTCGATCGGTAATTGGCCCTGGGTACCATCCCGCAGACTCCTTGGTGATTACTTCCTTGATATACTCTCGCAATTCTTGCTCGCTCATACTAGACTTCACGGCCGCCGCATCATCAACATCACTGGCCCACTAGGGAATGACACTGGTCAGTCGACAAATGATGGCTAGTGCACATTCTCAACGGACCTTCCCAGCCACGTCGTACGCGCACGCAATGGCTGCGCATACCGTAAGAATCCGTATCACCCATTCTATCGTCGCCCATATTGACCATATTAGACTTCCAGCGCTTTGCCGCTTCTTCGATGGCGTCCATGTCCACAGCCGTATTGGACACACTCCGGAGGGGTCTTGTATCGAGGCAGAGGCTATTAAAACAGATCCGTCGGGATTGTCGTGCGCCTACAAACACTGTAAGTTTGTAAACACCTTTTCAGAAAAGTACATACTGAAATAGTTTCCACTCCTCCCATCTTCGAATGTTTGATCTTTGCCAGAATGAGGCCAGATTTACGGTCAAAGATGTACACCCGGCCGTGGTCACTCCCCGCGATAACGGCATGCGATTCATTTGCAAAGACCACACCCTTAGCGTATGTCTTCGTCGGCTTCCCTACTTCCAGAGTTCTGACAAAAGTACCGGCATCACGGTCAAGCCTGTGTATATCGAACCCATTGGCAACATTATCGATGACGCAGATGTTACGCCCAATGTCTACTGCGGCATTCCCGCTGTTCCTCGATGAGATCTATGCGAACAGGTTGACAGAGTGGTAGATACACTCACATTTGAGCGCCGAGTTGTCGTCTGGAAATGATTTTCCCATCGCTCCCGCTGCACTTATACCTGAGGTAAGTAACGTATAATGTCAGATAACTTCAGCATAATATTCAGCTTTAGACTTACAGGCCGCCATCGTATAAGCCGAAGACCAGGACGTCTTTCTGCGGGCCTTTATCAAACGCCAACGCTTTTGGGACAATGTCCCTTTCAACTCCATGTACCCGGGAAAAGAGCACCGCGAGCTTATGGGTGGTGGAGTTGAACTCCCAGACTTGTATGCATTTGTCACGACTACCTGTCACCACGCGGACGGATGTAGAAGAGATGTCAGCAGCCATCGATAGGATTTTGCTGCCCAAAGCCAAGCGACCCGAAAATATGACCTTGAAGCAATCCTGCACCCCGTATCTATCAGTGTTTTGCATTGCAATTATTGTGCCACTGACCTCTGTCGGAGAGTGCTGAAGAAATATGAAAAATCCAAGCGCGTTTCCGTAGCATAGCGTTTCAAATGCATCGTTTGGGCGAGTTACCCAGCATATACATGAAACTTGTCCGCGTTCATGTGGGGGTTGTTGGGGAATGTCTATCTGCCTCTTCGCTGGCAAATCCCACACCTTCACCCCATCGATTCCTGTGTACGTGGAATCAAAATAGCGTAATTGAGTGCTTCCGAGGCTTGAGGACGTACCTCCACTTGCCAGAAGTTGCCCTGTGCGAGAAAAGGCAAGGGTAATCACAGACTCTGAATGTCCTGTGAATTTCCCAATCAAACGAGGACGCCTGAATATGAAGTTGATGATGTTTGAGAAGTAGAATGGCATATGGGAAGCGACTGTGATTATGGTGGAAGCTACCAAGTAGGCTTTCGAATGGTTTTATTTCAGTGGTCACAGGAGAGATTTCCCTGATCTATTTTCAGCAATAGCGCCTTTGTCCGATCGTTCCTTTCAACTTGAAGGTGTATTGGCTGGTCTATATTCTCCATTTGCTCCCCTTTGTTCGTATTCTTTGCCATTGTTATTTGTTTGCCAGAGGTTGAGCATTGACCTTGTGTTGAACCACTTACCACTCATTACGCTGCAGCATTTAACCAGTGGGGTCGGATAGCTGGCATCACATTTTTCAACTCCAATGCGTCCTACTAAGCCTGTCGCGGACTCGTCTTTCAGCAGGGAAATTCCCCCATTCTATAACTATGCCGGCGCCTCTTCACATCACGCCCAACCCGCCCCCCTGTTCCAGAACGAAATTACTCTTCACCAGCCGAGCAAGCTTCTCGCACGCCAAGAAATTGGACTGAAATCGATCCCGGGGCCGGACCGTCATCAACGCACTCGCATCCGCTTCCATGGGCCCTCATCGGTCTCCAGGATCGAACCACGTAAACCCGGCCGTGGGGGCAGTGATGAGCCCGTATATTCGGCCGAAAGTGACCATGGAGAGGAACAGGACGGAGAGGAACAGGCTGGAGAGGAACAGGACGAAGAGGAACAAGGACCTCTTTCCAGCAGATCTAGCTCCCTACCGCCCGACTGGAACTTCGACACAGATTCCGAAGACGATGGTCTCATCCCTAAGCCTCCTGGAGAGGTGGGTCGCCCATCTCGGGGAGGGTATACCCTGAAGACAGTGCTTGGCTGGCCAAATAAAGATTATCTCCGCATCAAGGTATGGATCCCGCTGCTCATGATTGTCATATACTCATTTTTTCATTTGCTTGTAGAGATTCATCAAGCAGGCTGTGCGCGACCATCTTGATCCGTCGATCAAATTTTCTGCCCAACCAGAGGAGTCCATAAAAGTTGTTCAAACATTGGTAATGTACATCTATTCAGAATGAATGTCTTGCCTGACCTGAAATTCACTAGGCGGCGAACAAATTCTCTGTTCTATCGCAATATTCTGCTTGCTGGCCGGCCACAGATTTTATACGTGCAGAGCTCCACTACACCTGCAGCCGAGCGCGTACTGACAAGCGGAATAAAGACGCGGCCATTGGAAAGGCAATGAGGAAGTCGAACGGGAAGCGGAAAAAGTAGATCCCCCTATTACTTATAATAAAGCTCTACCGTATGTACAGGTTAAGTCTAGTATCCCTGGAGCGCTGCGCGCTCCCTGCAAATAGTACAGAGTAGAACGAACACCTTGAAAGCATCGTACAAGGCCCATTCTTCAAACTTTATTTGAACTTTTGTCTTCGTGAGATTTTCGTCCGTAGTAGCCTTTGTCCAATCGTCTTTCAAGTTGTACGTTACGAGGAGAGATATGCCACGCAACCGCTCATGGTCAACCGCCGTTGCCAGTGGTCACCCAGGGTCAGTGGTCAAACGGTGGCGTATAAAACAGAAATGCCCAAACGATACTCGCTCCTCTTTCCAATTATCCCCACATACCCACATCAAAGACTTCGACACTGCCAAAAGTTCACCATGTCCGATTCTGACTTGCAGGTGACTAAGTACACTGATTTGATTTGGATTTGATGCTGATGACCGCATGATTGACGTTATGTGTTCAGCTCAAAGAAATTGGTTCCTCGGACGAGTCGCAAGCTCAGATAGCTCTACAAAAATCTCTCGCAGTGTGTGCTTCGATGTTCTCGCATATACTTGATCGCCTAACAAAGATACGATTACTTATAAGCTTGTCACTAAACTCCTCAACCAGCTCGGAGATTCCGCCACTGAGAAGGCGCGGCTTCGCCAAGATCTAGAACGTGCAAATCGCTTGAGCATCCTCGAAGCTATCCAAGCAGTGAGTTCATCATTAGAACAATGAGCCATAAGCAACAGCTTAATAGTGCTGATCTTAGATCAACCAAAATGTCGATGCGCATTATGCGGACCTCTGCCGAAAGCTTCAGTATTTTGCAGTCATCCTTTGGTTAACGGCCTTGGCGCTTCTAGTCGGATATCTAGGCCGGGCTTCCCCGCGATGTCCGGCTACCGTATGGGGTATATGATCATCATTGAGCTCATTCAGTACTGTTACCCTAAGATTTCGTAGCTCTGAAGAGGAATATGCTACTTACCTTCAAGTACCCAACCAATTGCAATTGATCATCTACTGGTCACCGTCGCTCGTCCTAAACATGTTTTTCCCAGTTGTACATTTCAGCACTGAACTTCCCGTAGCGCCGTCTCGGTGAGATTCAGAGTTCGAATATCCCTCTCGTGTCTCCTCCCCATCCAAAGCAGGTGGCTTAGTCTTGATATTCACGTCAGAGGAGATATTGAACTTAGCGTTGGCGGCGGCGGGGAGGACCGCCGTTTTTCCACATCCTTCGATGTATGCTAACCGCGATATTCAAGTATGGCACCCATTCCGTGCGCCGCCATCCTCGTCCAGCCGGACTTCGCCTTTGCCGCTGAGCATAACGCAACCATTGAGGCTGAGGCTTGAGCAGACTTACACCGCTGCCGATCATGGGCCTACCGACGGGCGTAGCCTTCGTCGTTCAGCACGTCCCTCTGTGTGATGCGCGTCGACGCGGCGCAGCACAGCGTTGACGCCCCGCTGTGCAGTCGTGCGGTTGATGCGTGCCCGGAGGCATGTGAGCGCACGCACGAACATATATTAGATAGACTCACTACAACCTGGAACTCGGGGGCAAGAGTTGGCGCCGCCTCGAGCGGGCCCAGATCGATAGCCTTTTATGTCCGTCTTAGAGTGTAGGCGTCGCGCGTCGAAGGGAGACACCGCGGCCTCGATTGCAGAGCCTGCCCCTCTGCGATGCGCATCGACACGGCGTGATTCTTCGCTGTGCAGTAGTAGTGCACGGCGGAGAGTCGGAGACAGCGTCGATTGGCTACAGGCTCTGCGGCGCTGTACCGACGGCGGGCGGTCGTTGGAAACGGAGGCGCGATGCATGTCGGGGATGGCGCTGGTGCCTGCAGACAGCGGGGGCGGGRKGGGGGGGGGGGGGGGGGGGGGGGGGGGGGGTGGGGGGGGGGGGGGGGGGGGGGGGGGGGGGGGGCATCGGGATAAAGGGACACGGGATGGGACGGGAGGGATGGGACCGGCGGAGCCTCGGAGGGAGGCGGGTCGCACTGGATGGAAGATATGCGTAAGCCGCTGGAGAGCTCAGCAAGCTTAGTCCCTGCTTCAGTATGAAAATCAACGGCTCCCATTCGCAAGGCGGCGCCGATTGCATCAACCTCGGAGATTCAGAAAAATCAACGCCACGGCCGTGCTGTGTAAAACCACATTGTGGCACCAGTCGCATCCAGATCCAGACTCACAAAGTAGCCAGCCGCACTGGATGACGATTCGAAGCCTCTCACCATTCGTTGGTTGGGATCAATTGACTGGACCGAGGAGTCAACCAACACACCTGGTACCACAGTATCCCAGTCTCAAAGTTTAGGATTCATTCATGTGACTGAGGACTCGGATAATTCACCAGACATATCCTGTGATGACTTTTGCATTCGAGGTGAATATACCAGAACATTGTTTAAAATTTTAGTTTAATGACTTTCGAATTTACTAGCCACTGACTGGGTTCTTTAGGGTGTCTGCGGTAGTTACGAAGGAGCCGGACGGGTGAACAGTAACATCAGGTGGTGCAACTTGGAATACGGAGGGTGGAGATGTGCTCAAGGGCGTCTGATTAACAGTGGCAACAAGGGGGGTATCCCAGGGATGAGCAAGCGGTGGGGCTCGGGAAGCGAAGGTAGAGTTGGTCGGCGTCGCTTGTCCATGTGTCGCTACATGATTCACAGAAGGGGTGGGAGGAGAGGTCGCCGTGTCCCTGTTCGAATTGCTTGTTCTGGCCTCGGGATATTTAGGCCAGCCCGGCATCTCGTCACTGAATACTTGTACTTTTGGCCGGTAGACAGGTCCCGGAGAGGGCGCTGACATAGGGATATGCATTTCAGCCTGCGGCGAGGATGTAGGAGAAGTGGGGTCCGCCTGCTCCCGTCTAGTCGCGCTGCGCATGGTGTTGCGTGCGTGGCCAAGCCTGACGGAGTATAAAGATAAATTGAACAGGTTACCCATGGAGTGTGGACCATGCCACGTACCTGGAGTTTTTCAACATCTGGGCTGGGGCCGTGAGTGAATGACTGACCATGGTTTTGGTAGTCTTCTTGACGGTTTCAAAAACATACAGCGCTGAATAGCGGGTTGACGATGAACATATTCAACGGGGAGATAGAACAACACACGTACCTGCACCTTCCGAAACGTTCTCTGCGGGGAGACGGCGAGTCGTAGAAATTGACATCTTCCGATAAAAAATTATGACTTCATCCGCCGTGTGTTCTGCATAATATCATAGTTACATGCCACACTTATATTGAATATGGATACAGATTTACCAGCATCAAAGGGGGTTTCGCCCGTGGTGTCTGCGCTGAGGGTGCTGAAGTCGGAGGGGGAGTCAGTGGATGAATTGGACTCCATGGTGGGTTGTGGATACGTATCGTTGGAAGTGTTCGCCGACAGCTTAAGAGTGTATCCGTAAGATCCTCAGATGCAGATCCCGCGTAAAATTGCAGCGGTGCATCAGTCATGGCGAGCGAAGGCAAAGCGTTGGGACAACGCTTCCCAGGGATCTTCAAGAAACGTTAAGCGTAGCTATCACGTGCCATGTTTTGATTATCCGCTTGGCTTAATTTGTGGTTAATCATTATCATTGATTGAACGACCAGTATGCCTTATTACATTTTCAAACTAAGCGCACTACGGATATCCGTGTCGAGCGTTGGTCGGGCGTCTGCTTTTTGATAAACGGGAGGTCCAACAGTGGCTGTGTGGATATTGAAGCTCCGTTTTAATATAAGCTGTCGTTGAGCCTCCCTTCGTCTTCAGTACTTCAGTGTTCACATGTTCACACTCTACTTCCTTTTGCTGACGCGGTCGTCGTAACAGCGAAGATACTTCAAGATTTTCCCGCTATCTCACCCACACGACGAGGAACCAACAGCTGAACGGCTCGCTGCAGTCCACGACAACGCCACGGACGATGAAATTTCACCTTCGCGTCCCCAAGCAATGGATGAAAAGGAGCATGATCTGCGGCACAACGAAACTCCGATAGCCAAACAACCGCAAGGACGTGCCAGTGAGTGTCTCATTTCCCTTCTTCATATTTAATCCATTCTCATTAATCTTATTCGCAGCAAACACCCGACGCCTGATATATCATCACGCCAAAGCTAACGGCTCAGGACCCAAGCTCGTCGGTTTGGAGGAAAAATTGTACGGCAGTCATGATGTCACGGCTCACCGGCGTTTCCATAGCGAAGCCTCGACGGAAGACTAGTTTTAATATGGAGCCTAGTACACGCTGGTCTTTTGGAACACCTTGTCGAAGAATGTTACATTCATCGCAAGGGGTCCAGAGTCTGCAGCGGAGGGCGCCTGAACATGGTCAGGTACGTATACTTACCCTATATTATCCGTTCGATCCGTTTCTCAATGATCGTTCTAAAAGCATTCATTCGGGCACTACGTTGGAGTCGGTTAAAATGACCTTCGGAGGTTCCGAGCGCAAATTGACTCGCGAGAATACTTTGCCAGTCATTGTTAAGAAATACTGAATGTTGTCCGCCCCCACATTCAAATGCTGATGTAATGTTACAGCTGTTGAGGAGCGCCGTGGATGGGCATTAACCCCTCCTCATTGTTACCCGCCAGCCTTGCTCGGATGATGAAGGCGTTACATTCGACCACCACTCCGTCGATGCGGTCGAACGAGTTTGAAACCCCGCCCCTCTGCCACTCGCAGATCGAGGGACGTCCGTCGCTCGGCTCTTCAAAACAAGGCTGTAAATATATTGACATACGACCTGCCCTCAAAAAATTGGTCCACCGGTTCGCTTTGAAACCATTGCGCAGAAATGGCCTGAAAGCAATTTACTCCGCCGACAAATATCCACAGCCCGGCACTACTAATCGCACCGCCGCTTCTCAATTATTGTGTACCGTTACCCGTTCCTTCCGTCCCTGCGGTGTGCAACGCCTGCACTGCCTCCAGGAACCCACAACCTCCCGCATGTCCCTCGAGTCGCGCGTTTCCTAGTTCGGCGTCTACCTCACGTACACAAGCGAAGGCATCGACGACAACTCTAACGATGGAGACGAGGAGCAAAGCAAGCGTACTCGGACCTCCGCAGCGCTGCATAATGCCACAACCGCCGCTCACAAAATACGCACTCACTGCACGTATACCCATGTATGATCCGGCAGAAATGGTTATTGCAGGATACGAGGCTAAGTATTACTTGCGAATATCTCATGTGAGCTGGATACTGACTATTCTTTCTGTGTAAAACCTCCTCCCTCTTGTTCGTCAGTCAAGGCCGTCTCCTTCCTCCATGAGCTTCAACAACGTCAAGGGTACCGGAATAGCTATCGGCGGGGGGCCAGCCGACGTGGTGAATCATTGTCGAATGTCGCGTGTTCATAATGGATTTCATCTCATGTCATACTATTGGATCTGCTGTATGTAAGTTCTGTGTATAATATCGAATAACGATTCATAACGATTCCCTTCAGTATCTGCAAGACGACGTATTCCATCGATCATGACTGGTTGGGAAGGCGTTGATCGTCGGTCACGCGGATGGCTCATATCGATGTAAGCATCAATTAAGCGCCCAGAATTTCCAGGGAATCATTTCGAGAAATATCAAGGTGCGCTTGTCACATTTATCTCCCAGGCCGTTTTCCTGAGAAATCGATCGGACAACATCTTATCTTTAGCTGACCAGCTGACGACGATTCTTCTTTCGTTTCAGCTCGGACCGTTACAAGGGAGCATCACACTATCACACTGATCAACCCAGCTCCGAGTCTAACGAGGGGCCATCTTCCCCAAGGACGCGACTCTGATGCCCGTTGCAAAGCAGCCGTTGCGCTCATACATTATCGATCGGCTCGATCTTGAATACATCGAATTCCACAACAAGTACTCAGAACTGCGTTTCGTTGGTAGTCCCGTGGATTACCGCCTGGCGCTCGAAACCCCATACCAAGCGGCCGTGGACGACGCCATCAACGTACTGAAGTGGGCCGCTGAGAACGCTCCGCAGGAGCTCGGTACTGACCCAGTGAAGGTGGCCGTTGGTGGCCCATCATGGTGCGTCCGCGTCTTTATTCGGTTCAGTTAAGCAATGACCACGTATTGAATCCGCAGCGGCGGTAACCTCGCGACGATCCTCGCCCTCAAGGCACTCGAGCTGACACCGCTGCGGCGTGTCGCAGCGGCATTGCGCTTCTCATTCACGGCGGGAGAAGACTTGGAGAGGCGGACGTACAGCACATTGAATTCACTCCAACTACCAGACAAAATAGAAAACAGGACAACAGCGAGAACGAGAGGCGAACAGATAATTTCGTCTCCTGGATTGTTATAGATCTACAGTCTTTTTATACCTGCTCTACCTTCGTCGCCTGACAATCATTCGTGTCATGGGCCCTACCACGAATGACGAAGGGTCTCTTGTATTATCTCCCAGCTGGGAAATGCATGTCACTTCAACTCTCGTCTCTATATAATGGACCATAACACCAAGACGGTAACTTGGATTGACCCATTCCTGCCTTCGACTCTTGAATCCGATGTTTTGCACTACGAGCGGGACTTAACGAAAAAACTTATATATTTCAGAAGTCAACCAGCTATGCATGAACTACATGGGAGACTGGGTAAGAGGAAAGAAACAAAATAGACGTAACTGGCTCATAATCGTCCAAGGACTCCTCTTCATCTGGAAGGCTGAACTGCATCCCAGCATCCGGGGTTCCAGGTGTACGGCGATATCTCCTCGTAGTACGGTTCTGCGGATTACTCAGGCTGTGCGGTCTGCTCATGCAGCTTGACGGGCGCTGCAAAGCTCGCACTCACCGCCGCGTCGTCCGCGTCCGCGTCCACATCCATCGCCGCCTCCGCGCCCGGCGGGTGTGGCGCAGACGTGAACGGCGGGGGGGATGGATTGCCCTCGATATGCGGTTCTTACTGACGCCTTGGCCCTTTGGCGGTGCGAACATGCTAATGATGCCCGCGGGCACCTTGCGCGCACAGCCTGAGGAGACGTCGTTTGCACTAACGCATGAGCTTGTTTTGGAGCTTGTTAACCATGTCACTGAATTCAATGGTCTAGAGGCTAGAGCGCCAAGTTTGGCACGTCAGGCGAGGACATGGACTTGGGCTAAAGGCCTCTTAAGATACTCATCGACTTCAGTGAATTATTCCTTGTCCCAGGTTGCCTGCAGGCCAGTCAGCACCTGCCGAGAAACGAAGTCAAGGGCGTTCGCGTGCACCAACTGGAAGGTAGTTGATGAACACGGTGGAGCCTTTCACGAGCGACAAAACGGTCTCCTGCAGCATGACATTGTCGGGTATCTAGAGTTTGGGATTCGGGTTGGCGCGCTGCACACGCTGACGTGGGGGCTAGTACGCACTGCCGACTTGGCTATCTTCACCACGTCGCTTTTGGGGGGCTCGAAGTTCTCGAGGCCTTCTGAGACGAGGTCCAGTATGTGTGGCATTGAGGAATTGATGGAACCGTTCTCATCGAATCTACAGTAATCGCAGTTGCGTAGAAACTAACGGAGTTCGCATAAAACACAACTTGAGTGTGCTCAATTACCCCGCGAAACTGTTGCGGCAATGGACATACATACCAAACATTAGATTAACGCGATTAAGCACTCGAGACGATCCTAAACGGATCGGAACCCCCATGCTCCAAGTAGAGCTGAAATAGCCTGCCGTACCGCGCCCAGATACTCCGTCAGCGTCCTGCCGGCCTCGTGCATGAAGTCCTCGTATACCTTGTACCGCGAATCCACGACGACGTTTGGGAGCTCCAGCGCGCGATTCAGGTTCGTGAGCAGCTTCATCATCTGGTCGTGCTCCCGGTCGATGAGGCCCTGCAGCGCAACACATCAGCGCGCAGTAAAACATAAGTACCCTATGTCGTGCGTACCCGGTACTCCTCGATCGATGAGGCGCGTGCATGACGTGTCGGGGCGGGGCCCTGCATCGCTGTGCCTTGCTACGCGTGCCACTCCACGATGCGCTCGATCGTGCCCCAGATGATGAACAGCTAGCGTCACCAGTATCCGCTGTAATCATACATGAAGTATGGGCAGTTGCCATTTTATGTTGATGCATCCCCAGGGGCAACTTCCCAAGGCCTCTGGCAGAGGCATTTGGGGGGYGTTTTGGTACTACGACGTAGACTACGTGGCCTGCRTCGCAAGGCTGTGCTTGTTTGTTTGCACATTGATGTGCATCAAAAGCCAATGTGTGACCTCCTGCTTGCCTCTATTTACATTGTGCGGGCTCACTCATGYCATATTCTGGCCTCAAATCCAAACAAATGTAAATAATAGCCATTAGCCCAGGCCTAGCATGGGAATAACACCTAGGCTCAAAATGGAAGGCCAAGCTGGACTTTGCCAAATCCAGCCCAAGTCCGTCTTTTGGGCAGTAGCACATGAGATTGCAAAGTCATCTAATCTAGTTGATATCTAGCTGATAAAAGGCCCTTATCTCATTGTTTTGTGCACAGACCACTGAATTTCTTTCCATATACAGATAGTTTATGAATTTTAGGGAATTTTAAAAATTATTTSATAATTTTCTGAGGGGGTCAAATTTGMAAATAGGCAGCCATTCAAAAATTCATTTTGCATTTTGCCAAATAAGGAAGCCACCTATAGTGATGATTTTGGTATATTTGGATAGCTCTGAATTTTCTACTAATTTAGCAATTTTTTTCTCATTTTTCTATTTGTAGACCAGCTTATGTAAAATATAGCTCCTACATTTGGAAGCCATGGGCAGTTGGCTAGGCCATGCATGGGGGGCAGGCCCTTGGGCAACTGCCCTGTGATGCATCACTGGGCAACTACCCAAGCCTTTGGGCAGTTGCCCTTGGGGATGCATCAACATAGTTAGGCAACTGCCCATACTGCATGTATAATTACAGCGACCATGGTTGCTAGCGTTGTGCAGGTACTCCGTCGCGATCTCCTCCGGCTCGTCAATCACCGTGAGCTCCGCAGGGAGCATCGTCTGCGAGACCTGTACGTGTCCCGCGCCTGCGCAACAGAAACGCACATGCATTGTCAGCGCCAATGAGATGAGTTGGGCGAGGAAAAAGGCGCACCAAGGAGGTTTCGCAGGATGACCGTCGCCTGCTCAAGCACCATCGCATGCGTATGCTCGAAGAACGCAGTCCATTCGACCGAGCGTAGTAGCAGTGTCTCTAGCGCGCGATGACCGACGGTAGAGGCATGCATTGATTCTGCGGCAGCGCGGCGAACGTGCTCTCTATCGTGCGTTCCGCGGTCGCAATCGCGACGCGCTGGACGTCGAGCCCGTGGTCGCTTGCACGTGTGAGGGCCTTCCGGCGCTGAGCGCGAGCGAGACGAGGAACGCCGCGTAGAGTGCGATGAGGTCACGCTGGCCACCGGCCTGGATATTACCCGATGAAAAATCAGTATAACCGGAGAGGAAGCTGTGGGTTACTGACTTCGAGGACGATGATGTATGATTCGAGGATGATTTGTGACAATTTCGATCATTTGAAGGAGTAGACAGAAATGCGCGAAGAATTGGCACGAAGATTTGTATCTGAAATGGTATGCCAAGTTTAATGAATATAGTATATATGGTTGAAACACTCACTGGAAGGAAGATGGTTGGCATCCTGCAGCCCGTCCGCGAACACTTCTAGCAAGTTGTGCGATTGAGGATGATGTAGAGCTGGCAGAAGCAGAAAGGTGACATTGCTTCAGAAAGCGTAATGTCACCAGAAGCCAGGAACGCACCTTTCGACGACTGCAACGATTTTCAGACTTTCCGGTACCTTCAACGCCCCTTTTCCCCACTCGTCGTCCCCATCAACCCACAGATTGCGCAGCTCGTCGGAGCCTTTTTCTACGACCTGCACACCGCCCTCTCAGAAACTCTCCATGGCTTCCAGACGCACGCAGTGGGGAAAGGAGGATGTCGTCGGCGATGATGGATGCTGCAGGAGACGTGGGTATGTATCACAACCAAAGAGGCGCGGCTAACTCCGTTTCCGCCTATTTTTAGCCACACCTGCGCTTTCTTCGGCTCACCCGCGCAGACCCGCGCGTCCGTCGCGGCGTCGCCTGAGAGGTATGCTGCGCGATGCTCGTACGGCCGTGAGGTTAGCATCCCGATCTGCGTGCGCTTTATCTCCCAATCGCCAACCCGCTGCTGCAATGTCGAGATCGCCTTTAACTCTATTGCTTTCGATGACTCCCACCTCCGCTGCCGCTCACCCCCACAGCTGCTCGACGCCGCGCCCGCCTTCGTCAAATTTMAAGTGGCGCATCCTCTCCCCACCGGCGCCGGCGCGTCTGAGCGACTTCACCACGCACCCGTCACGCGCAGCCCGCCACTGCCCCGACGAAACATTGCTTGGGCGGAACTGGCACCAGCAGGAGAGATACTACAAGACGACGACGAATACGTTTCCGTGGACGGCTGTTAGCATCGCGAGAACTTCGAACACGATGAGACGCACGCAGGATCCACTTCGTGAGGATTGTCAACTGCTAGATCAGGTTTTTACAGTGCCTATCTGACTGAACAGGTATATCGCAACTACTGAGAGGACTACGAAAGCTAATCCGAATCCTAGAACAAATTGTGCCAAAGCCCTCTGTGCGTGTGGATATTCGTTCTATTATGTGTGCATTACTGAGAGGACTACGAAAGCAAATCCGAATCCTAGAACAAATTGTGCCAAAGCCCTCTGTGCGTGTGGATATTCGTTCTATTATGTGTGCATTATCTGCCGATCTTATAGATATCGCCTCCCTCTATTCGCCTAGCACAAGGCAGTCTAATCTTGAAAAGCACGCCTAAATCGACCAGGAACGAGCATAGGTCTGCGGGCCACAGGAAAATGACAAAAGCGACAAATAAGCGGGTTTAATACAGATACGGAGGTGTACGCTAAGGTGAGTTGAGTACGCTATGTCGCCACTGTGTCTCAATTTGCTACAGCATTGGCCTACATTCATCTTCACAGGCTGTTCCATCAAAGAGGTATTGACCTATTTGTATGTCCTCATCGTTCCAGCTCTTTGGAAGCAAGTTTAAGCAACGCACTCACGAAGACTTCCCATACTCACAGTGTACCCCGAACGCACAAACCAGGACACCGATACTTCGTGGAGTTCAGCAGCACCTCGCCGCGCCGTGGAGATGACGAACGACAGTGTATCATGCGTGTCATTGCCATTACATGGACGTCTCAGCAAACAGAGTTCCGCGTCGTCAGCACCCGTCTGCACGTCCACACCGATGACGTTCAGTCGAAAATTTCCATGTATCTAAACCATCATGCAACATATTGTTCTCAATTCTGTGAAGGCACACTTCATTCGGGCCGATCGCGTAGCCAGTAATTTGGCTTGCAAACGATCAAGGTTTGTGCATATAAAAAATTGCGCATCAGCCTCTTGACTCACTGGTTCCATCTCTTCTCAGTCTTATGATTGACTCGCTGATTTGAATTTTGTATCCTCCATCGTGATCGACATCTCGCAGCCCGAAAAGAAAAGGGTACAGTTCTTATCCACGGATGATCGCATGGCTTATTTTACGGAACTGCGAGGCGTAGCAAATACTGGCGCTCCACCAATTGGATCAGCCTCTCCACACAGGCCAGAAACCTTGGGTGCATCGCGCTGTCCGCAGTGCCTTCCGTCAAAAAGCGCTTGGGCTTCCAGTTCATCGCGTCTGGGTCCGCACCTCGCCATCAACCATGTTCAGCTTTGATCCGCCCTGGTCGTCCCTCATTCCCCTGAAGGTCGTGTCCCTCGAAGGGTGGATGATGACATACAGGTGGCGACGAGTATCGCTGGGACCGGCACGCAGCCTCAGCCTAATGTCTTTCAGAGAAATTCAATCTTTTTTGTTGTTTACAGACTCATGGAAGGCGTCGTCATTGTCTTAATGCTTTTCAACAGGTAGGTCCCTGTTAATTTTCTGATACAAATACGGCACGCTAACATCTGGATTGTGTAGTATCAACTTCAGCTTCGACGGCTAAAGCGACAACAGCCCTTGGAGCTCTGTCTCAGGAAATGGTGTTTTGGCTGCGACCTTCACAGTCACAGCTGGTGGATAATAAAATCAGCCCAGGTTCGCTTGAGGCTCGCTGCAGTAAACATTAGCTAGAATCCAACCACAACAAGCGTTATGATTTATTCTCAGTAAATAAGAAATTCAGAATGAACAGAGCTTTCCCGTCGAGCTCAAAAAACATTGTATATTATATTATAGGACGAGTGATGTAGTCAGTGCATATATGTACAATCTACAATTGCATCTGGAGTGTGTTGATCACATTCTGCATACGTTTGTTGAACAGATGTGACTCGGTCAGTTTGATACCAAGCTCCTTAACTTTCCTGTCATACGAGCGACGGAGATGCTTCATGATGTGCTGGTGCTTGTCCTTGCAGGCGGCGTTGAGCTGATATAAGGTAGGTATTAGCTTTCACATACATCCGCTTACCGCATAAAACGTACAGCTTGCTGCTCTTCGAGAACAAGTATAGCTTCAGTATTATTTTGAGTGATCTTCCGAAGTTCTTCCCCAGCTGCCTCCATCCTCTGGATCGCGATGTTAGTTCGCTGAGTCAAGAGGTGAATGATGCCGACTGACTTTTTTATGGAGGCTAGCGGCTTCTGGTTCTTTCTCTTCGTAGTGAGATATCTGTAGAACAAATTTTAACATCGATATAAAGAGAATAAAAAGACGTCGCTTCTCACCATGACGATCATCTGCTGCTCGAAGTAGAGTAACTAATGGAAGTATCAGTTGACTAGCCATAAAATACGCGACATTGTATACTCGCAATTTGTTTCTTGAACTGTTCGAAGGTCTGGAATAAATCGATCAGAAACTTAGGAAACAATGGCAATCGATGCAGCTCACCTGGTCAGTGATGGCGTCCATACTGTTTGGGTGGCGTATCAGGTATGAGGGGATATAAAGTAGTTTTGAAGGACTCGATGATCGCCTTTATAGTCCAAGTCATATGCCGCCAAGAGACCGCACCGTGACAATGAGCTTTGAAAGGATAAGAATATCGAAAGAAACAAAGGTGAATACACATACTGTGCGGACCGTCGGCGGCTTGTCAGTTACGTGTGGCATCTCCCGAGCCCACGACGCGCTGCAGAGCCGCAGAGCGCCGCACTGGGCCCAGCGCGAGATTAATAGGCGGCGGCGGCAGCAGCAGCGGGCAGTAGACGGATTTGTGGCCCGCGTGTGAATCCAAAGAGATAGCTGATTAGTAAGTCATATTTGACCCTGCACGGATCGCGCGCTTTCGAACCCTCACAACCTGCTCGCGCTGCTTACTGGGGCGCCGCCGTCTACTATGCACTTCGAGCACCTGCAATCACCTGCGTGGCTACATTAGTTTCACGCATTGGCAACATATGAGATGTGAGTGTTGCAGAATGGAAACATTTGATTACTTCTGAGGTGTCCGAGGAAGGTCCGAGAAGGGGTAAGTAACTCATTGTAAAAGATATGGGCAATGAATTAATCTAGGGTGCGCTCGCGCCGAGCAGCCGGCCCTGTATTTGAGGTTATGTAATGAATTTCGCTTTTTTCTTGGGCGACACCTTGGCTGGCGAGTCGCGACACCGTGCCGCCGATCTTCTGGCCGATACTATGTGCGTGTGCGGCTTCTGCTTTTAAGCTTGGTTGTCTTTCTTCAGCGAAGTGGTGAGGGGAGTGAAATAAGAAATTCCGGGGTTAAAGGTGAGCCTGGTTTTCTCTGGACAGTAGAAGTCGACTAACTGTCTACTCACACCTTCAGCAAACGTCACTCGATTTCGTACTTTCCGCCGACGCTCCGGGATCCTTTATCTGGAGTGGAATGAAAAGTTCCGCAGGAAGATCAACCAGTCCGCACGCGAATACTCGTGGCCGAAAGCTGTAGGTACCAAATTGATTCATCCTGAAATACCTCTTAGAGACTGACGAAATCCCAACGAAGACGTCTTCAATGTCGCAATATCCCAGTCGAAATACAGGCGCGCATGGAAGTATACGAGATCGACCACGTGCTCCAGCAGTACCTCTACGAGGAGATTCTGTCGACCAGGTCGTCGCCGTCATCGGCATCACCGAGAAAGGCGGCATTAACCACATCGTAGAGATCGTGCGCCTGCGCGAGAAGTCCGACGCTCACAGACTGTCTGATACTCCTTGCCTTCATCAACTTGGCAGCGCAGTCGGAGAATGCATTAGAGTATATGGAATCTAGGGAAGGTACCGTCATCTCACTCTTCCAGGCCTTCAGTGAAGTCTGACGTGTACTCTCATATAGCAAACCTGGAGCTGTGGCTTTGGCCGTGTTTATTGCTCACGAAACTATTGGCTTCACGCCGTAGGGATACAGGTCTCTTCTAGGGCAAGCCATGCATTTATCATCGTGTATGCTTTGTTAGTTATTGTTCCAATTATGTGTAACACTGACAATTTCATAAGTACCCCTCGCACTGGTCCGTTATGTTACCCACAGAGACCAGCTCCACGGTCACCCCGTTCAATCATATTCCCGCTGGGGCCTTTTCCGGATCCCGCAGCGATCGCGGCCCAAATCCCCTGCACATTCTACCTCTCGACGACTACCTTCAAGCACGAGGAATATGGTATCTGCGATACGCACATGAAGCGGCGAACAATTTCTTCGGCAGGCTCGCTAATGTTTCTTAGAACGTACTCAAGGAAGAGGTAGAGGTAATACATACTTGATAGAACTGTGAACAAGCTGCTGATCTATGTGTGAACTAGTATGTCCGGAATATGTATTCATACTTGAGACGAAGCCCACGCACATCTCGACCGCATCATCACCGCCGTACCGAACATCCAGCTCAGCGTAGGTGAGATCCAGTACAACTTCGAGACAGCGCGCACCAACGAAGAGCTGCAGCAAGGCCGCATTGACATCGCTGACAACGTGCGTACCGAGAACTTTTTCTACAACACCGGAATTTATCAGAGAATATACGACATAATGACAAATGAATAAATAAATTGACGCGTCGTTGCACGTGCGGCGAACTTCAGTGTAGATCGGTCGGAAACCTTTCGCTCGGTCTGGCCTGCTTGGGGTAAGTTGTTCAAGTGAAGTTGTATAATATCATAGCCCGGTCAGCGGGCGATGATATCCCTAATTGTTTGCAGACCCTTTGGTCAGAGCGAGGTAATCGTGTATATTAAATTGTGAGTATCTTCCGTGACACATTCAATAAGATTCGGTACCCAGGATTCATCAACTTGGCAGCTAAGGATGAGTATGGGCCAAGAGTGACTACTTAGTCCAAGATGTGAACGGTGAAGGAAGCTCACATGCTTATGTAATGAATTTCTTGATCACAAAGTTCAATCTCGTCCCAAGTTCGTCCCGATACTTGCCCGACACCGTGCCGCCATGCTTCTGGTCGACAGCGCACATGCGACTTCTACTCTCCAGCTTGGGTCTCATTTATTGGCGAAGTGACGCGAGGATTTAAATAAGAAATTCCGGAGTTAAAGGTCAGTCCGGTGTTCTCTGGACTGTCGAAGTCGACCTTACACCCTCAGCAACCGTTACTCAATCTCGGGGCAGTACTGTCCGCCGACGCTCTGGGGTCCATTATTGGAGTAGAATGAAGAGCTCCGAAGGGAGATGCACCAGTCCGCAAGTATGGGCGACTACCACGTATCGTCAGCTTCTGACAGCTTGTATTACAGGTGTACTGGTATCTCGCACCTTCGAGTCTCGACTCGGCTGCGTCCGCGCCTGTATGATTTGAACGCTACTCCACCGTCAGCAATGACGGAAGTAAGGGAGATTTACCTGCTGCGGTACGCAAGCACGGGACACGATATCGTGTCTCTTTCCCCGGTATTGCGATGCCTGCGCTGACGATCCCGCAGAGTACACATTAAAGCGAACAGGAACGAGACGAAACAAGACGAAACTGAGTCGGGAAAAGAAGCCATCGACACGGTGAAGAAAGAAATACCCCAGCCAGATGGAAAACTGATAGCTACCGAAGAAATACCGCGTTCTACCACAGTTAGGAGGATGAGGCTCCCGCCGCTCAAATTCTGTCTCGCTGTACTCACTCTCAATGGTATGTAGTATGTATTTCTTATTTATTAAAACAACATCTTTGCAGGCATCCATCAACTCCCATCCGCCCGTACTATGGCGTCCAGCAGCTTTTCCGACCACTTCAGTGAGATATCAGGGATGCCCGAACTCCTCAACGGTGCGTTAGATTGACAGGCACTCCAATATTGAAGGCTGACCTTGAATACTTCAGAGTAAGGCCGATGAGGCGCGTCTGTGCGGAGTCGATGGGCGAGGTCTCTATTGCGCATCCAGGGTCGTCGTGCGACATGTGCATGCGCCAGGGAGGCGTCGGGGCAGGAAGCGACATGGAGCTTGCTCTATCGTCCTGACCTGGGCCATCCTGCCCGCGCGGACGGAAGGAGTTGCGCAATACTTACTCTGTTGCGCCGCCCCTCTTCGCGATGTGACGCCGTAACGAACGTGACATCCCTGAGTGATTGCTAGTGATCACCCTCCTAGCGCAATAATCGCAATGCTCGCCGCCTCGACCTCTCCGCTGGGACCAGACGTCACAGGTCCAAGTTATACCGCGCGCACGCCTCCGCCCCCGCCTTTTCCCAATGGTGATGCGCTCGTTCGGCGGGTCACTCAACTGCTCTTCTAGGACACGATCTGCATCGCGCCGATTCGAAACTTTTCCAAAACATCTTTCGCTCACGATAGCCTGTACGCTGCGACTCTCCTATCGCTTGTACCGTCGTCATCAATCTGTAAGGCGCGCGTAGGGTAGTCGCACTCATTAGAGTCTTTGGAACCTGCCTCAGAAATTCGAGGGCGTCGTCGGAGACAGACGGATCAAGGAGGCTGTTGGCATTCTCTTCGGTCGCGTTCATTCAGCCTAATACCGTGCGCACGCTTCCGCCCCGCCTTTTGCCAGTGGATTATTCTAATCTCTCAATATCAAAGGTCCGAAAGACGCGGATACGTGAATAAGGGAAGATCGAAGAATTGGGAAGCGAGCTCGGGCTATGAAACCGTGATGTCCTACCCATGATCGATATGACGTGTGCCGTGAATCTCTGTGACTGTGCAAGGTTGATTAGATTGTGTATATTTTGAATACAAAATATACTGCTATCTGTAAAGGATCTTTGCATGAATTGATATCTATAATGTCCCCCGCTCTATGTCGTATGCAACTTCTTAATCCTACAAATTGGTAGCTTGTTTAGTTAGCCTGCCAGAGTTTTGCGTTAACATTGCTTACCCGAGAAAGGGTTAGGACGACAGCCCTGTCTTCATCTAATTTCCAGCGCGCATAATGAGATAGAACCCAAGTCGGCTGAACAAGAGACAGGTCCGACGAAAGACCTGGCGAATATATCTTGGCCGGGAAGTGCGGATAGAATCGAAAAGGGTCAACCGTGCCAGCAGGCGCTGGTATTTGAGTATGAACTGCATACACAACTTCCATGTTCTTCTTTACTATGATGTACTGGATAGATCCAGGAATTGGATCAGTTTCAAAGTTGCCTGAGGGATAATATAGAATTAGGCTGTTCCCCATGTGAGTAGCAGCCCTGGCGAAACCGACATTATCGTGTTGATGTCGTGCACGGAGTGCGACTGAAGGCTCTGAGATAATAGCTTTCAATTCCGGTGGTGTGGGTGAAAAGGCTGACTGTGGAATTTCATCGTCGTGAGAATCCGTGTTGGCCCTCCCCCCTCCAAATGTTTTGGTAAAAAGAAGCTGACATTCCCGAAGAAAAGGGGGACAATCGGGCCTTGCAATCCATCGCCTAAGACTAGTAGCGCGAGTAAACGCTGTGAACATTGTAGATTCCAGTTGGCCTAACGCACCGCCAGTTTGATTTAGTATTGTGATTTGTACCATTCTCAGAAGTTCAAGAACTCACCGCCGAAAAGATGGTTGTGAGGAATTCGCTGAATCTGTCCAATCAAGCGCTCAAACGGAAATGTCCACCACGAGCGAACAGGACCAAAAAGACGAATGAAATGGCTCAAGTGAATAGCCATGTGGCAATTAACCCGTTTCCCTACCACGCCGTATCCATGAATTCGTTCTATATCCCGGAGCCACTGCTGGATGTAATTCTGAAAGGCCAGTGCTCGATTTGGGGTCATAACACGCAGGCAGGCAATCGATACAGCAGACACCAATGCCATGGTGTGATCAAGGACTTCACGAAGAGAAGATGCAAGGTGAGGTGTTTCGTGAATTGACCCTTCGCCCCATATGCTGACGAGGCTGATAGGAAAGTAAACGGTAGTCAAAGTACGCCATTCGTCGGCCTTGAGGTGGCCGGCGGATGTGCTACCAAAGTTGTACGGCACAGACGGCAACCAAGACGGGGTATCGGTGTCTCGAATTACATCCCTAACCCTCTGGAGGACCTTTTTTGTACGATAAGAGGTAACATGCTCTTCGGGTGTGGTATATTTGAACTGTGTGCGCTTGGGTTGGACCTGTCAGCTTCAAATCTGGGAACTGGCATAAAGCAACACGCTCACCCAATTAACCAGTCCCTGGCTGTAATGACACTTAAACACAGCATCGCCGGCCGATCTATCTCCAATATCAGGCTCGGCATCCACACTCTGAGAAACATAGACAAGGGCAGGCAAATTTTTGGCGGTAAGCCGACCTGCCAATGTGGCTAAGTCCTCCCGCACAGTCTCTTCTGTATCGGATCTTATAGCCGCCACAAGCAGCTGGTGAATCTGTGGAATACACTTTAGGTCTGAATCCCGCATTTTGAGACGTGCAACATCTTCTTCAGTTGGTGTAGGGAAATCATACTCGAAGGCCGGGAGTTTTAATTTCTCCTTTGCGCTGAGGTTGATCGCTGTCTCTGTAAGCCCCAACACGTGACGAAAATGGAAATGTGCTGTGCCCTCAAGCAGACAGTGCATTGAATCGACGACAAGCATGCGAGCCGGGTCCCAGTATGGAAGGCGCCATAGTTCGGACCACCTTATACCGTTCTTGAGGAATAGTGCCTCTCGTTCCTTCACTGACTTGGCGTCGCGATACGCCTCAGCCTTTTTACGTTGATCCGACGCGTCCTTACTTTTCCAATCGGGATGATCAAAATCGGACCTTCCAATGGTGCTGGTGCCCCAGCAATGACATACAGAGCAGTAGTGATTGGAAGAACCAGACGCAATTTGAGTGAGCTTACGCCCACCAGGAAGGTCGCATACACACAAAGCAACCGCGGATCGGGTGTCTCGTCCTGTTGGATGGCAAGCAGTACGCGAATAATGAACGCCTCGCTCCCAAGAAACCAAAAGGTCGTCAATGATCGGACGAACATAATGGTTCAGTTCATCGTCGCATGGTTCATGTGGGCCTGGCACGATTCCGGCAATGTACATATTCTCCGGATTATAGCGCATGCTAAGGGGTAGATTTAGGCAAGCAGCGCTGATTAAGCCGGAAGATGTCGACGCCCCCCCGATTTTCATGCCTTCGGTCCGGAAAAAGTCAAAAGAGAGCGCAAAAACATAGCGACCTTCTCCATCGGGTCGATCCACAAAGAGTTTCCCGGGATCAGGTCCTTCAAATGTGCGAAGGAAGTCACCTTCGAAGACGTCTGATATGTATGTAGGGGTCGGCTGCTTGTTTTTGACAGATGACGTCAAGAAGTCGCATGAACTATCCATGATTATCTCAATATCTTTCCTGGAAAGCAGCCCGGCCAGGTAATCATGGAAGTGATGGTAGACGAAGGTTTTCTGTGGAGCCTGGACGACAGCTCCGTCAATGTTCCTGCCATTTTTCAGTAGCGGAGTCCTGCACACATCGGCCTGGGGGAAAGGGACATTTGTACACTCCTGTGGATAGATTGGGGTGGTTGATCCGTGCTTGAATACGGGAGCGTAAGTGCAGTGACACATATCACAGACAGCATATACGGTGGTCTTCACGTCCAAGTCAAATTGTTCCATAGCGGTGGCCATTGTCCTAGGCAGAGCTGCAAGAATCTCTTCCTGCTGAAAAGTCAATTTGTCGCCTGTTTTCGTTTGGTTGAATGCGACGCGAAGATTAAGTGTGAGCATCTTCATCAGAAAATCCCCAAATCTCCGGCTGATACCCATCATAGCACTGCAAGCGACGGCTAGAAACATTGTTACTTGAGCGATAGGTGAAAATGCGTCGACCGGAGTTCGATAGTAATGATCTATAATGCAAAATATAGTACCCGTAAATATTGCTAAATGAGATAGCTTACCTGCATTGACTTGTAGCGGGGTTTTGACAGTTGGGTAAAGAGCTCGACATTCGTTCAGTCGAGCTTCTAAAAGCGAAAGGACTTCTCTGGTTTCTGCCTTTTTGATATCCAATACATCTGTTTGACGTTTCAAACCAGAAAATGTAGTTTGTAAAGTTTGGAGTTCCAGTTCTGAGTTTGTTATGAGGTCGAGCGGTGGCAAGGGAGTATTTAGGCCCGAGATTAGCCGTTGATAGGGTCGCTTTTAGACTACATGTGGATTTTTGCTTTTCGGAGCATTAAACATGTGTTGAAGGCAGATAACGAGGGACTGAGACGTGCCCTCGTCAGCAGTTCAAAGAAGGCGGATAATAGAATCAGTT
>KN817750.1:0-25925 GCA_000827495.1 Hypholoma sublateritium FD-334 SS-4 | reverse complement strand
CCTAAAAACATAAACTCTTGTATCTCTCTTTACTCTAGTCTAAGAAAGCTAGATTGAATTGATTGATTAGTATTGAATAATTCCCCTTACCTTACAACGAACCGCAGGGTATTGYTGAAGAGAAAGACATAAAGTTACATTAGCTAGCTACTACGGGGCAGAGCACACATTAGATTTTATAGTACTAGGAAGAGCGTCGCTCGATCTAGGGATAGAATCTCGCTCCGCAGTGGTTGTGTGTTTTGTGATTCGTGTCTTGCCCGACAGCAAGCCTCTCAACGGCTTTGTCATCTCCGTACCGCGAGGTATTGTAGTTTGGACTTACCTCAGCCTTACTGTTTTCCGCTACAGGTTCAAACAGTTTTTGCATGCTGACTGACGATTCATATTCCTAATAATTCTTTATTTCAGTGTCCGCCAGGATATTTTAGAAATGTCAGAGTCACCATTTTGACCTTCACTGGTTCCCAGTAATGCTCTCTCAAAGATTGTTTGACCAATTTCTTTGTGTTTACAGTTATACCAGGAGCTTTCGAGTCCTGGCGGGCCGACTTAGACTCCGCCGACACTGGCTTGGCGACAAGTTTCTCGCCAGTGGGTTTCTTCTTCAACTGACGTTTTCGACGCGGCGGCCCGATTTTGATGGTAGACAACAAGTCTGCACCAGCGATGCGCATTTTCAAACCTCTCTGGTTCCGCTTGACCGCGGCCGCAACAGATTCATCCAGGGTACCCGCGGGAGGAGGAACTGTTGATATGCTATTACTAGCACCAGTTGAAGCCGCCTTCAATTCAGTGGCAGGTCCAGGCTGAGACTGGGTCGTTCCTTCTTTGTTTCCATTTGATTCAGAAGTCCGAGAGACACCTTCAGCGGCCGAATTCGATGCTGCATCCCGGGTGCTGTTCAGTCTGGTAGTAGACCCGTCTATGTTGTGGGGGTCGCCCGATGGACCAACAGCTGCCAGTTCCGATCCGACCTCATCGACGATGTCTCCTCTAGATTCGAGGCCGCGGTTTGTCACTTCCTCCGACGATTCCGTCATAGTCATGGTAGACTCAGTAGACCCGTCTATGTCATTGGGGATGTCGTGGGGATCGCCCGATGGACCAACAGCTGCCAGTTCCGATCCGACCTCGCCGACGATGTCTCCTCTAGATTCGGGGCCGCGGTTTGTCACTTCCTCCGACGATTCCGCCGTAGTCATGGTAGACTCTGAGTCGTTGCTACTTGGCTCGAGCGGTATTTGATTTTGGGGGGCTGGGACGTGGCCATGGACCTTGAATGATAATCCTGCTTCCTGTCGTAGATGATCATGCAAGGGCCATCCCTTTGCAAGCGGTTCGGCGAAGTCAACAGCCAGAAGCGACACATCTTGTGGAGCATGATGATGTTCTGTGAGTGGGGAGTGGACTTTCCGTGAGCGATGAGATAATTGCACGAGAACAAGTATTTACCAGCGGAAAACCATGAGCGCGTTTCTTCAACCTGTAGCTCCAACTCATCCCAAGGTATCACGTCGCAAAGTTCTCGTAACGCGGAGCATATTTCTTTCTGGCCTGTCGCCAAGTTCACGAGGGTATGAAATACCATACCACCTACACGACAAATGATTTCCGGGGTATCATTGCCCAAGTCCTTCACGTACTAGAGGAACATTGGTAATTTTTCCTTTAAGTTATAGTCACTGTTGAATGTGGATGTGATACTGCGTACCTTCAGAATATCAATTTGGTTCCAAGACCATCTGTATATCTTCGAATCGGCGAGTAACAGAATCGGCGAGATGTAGACTGCAGATTGAAGCGCCAAGCGCAACTTGCTTATGTCTATCTCACCTATTGCTTTACAAACGTCTTCGCAGTCTTGGTCGCTCAGCTCACATGTAGACTGTCCGGTGTTGTCCGATGAGTCGGGTTGGCTGTGTTCCACGACGACAATCGCTGCTGTATGATCTTCCTGCATCTTATCCTGTTCGTCGGAGTCCTCCGTCTGCTGGGGAACTCCATCAACGGCTGTGATGTTATTTTGACTGACAGATTTAACGATGAGTATACTCTTGGTTATAGATGAGGATCAAAACATCGTACCACCACTTCTTGATCAACTCTGGCCCAAGCTTTCCGTCAGGTAAGTCAGGTAGTTTCTTCCCTTCTGAGCCCGGTTCGTTTAATAAATGGTTCAGATACAATGCGGCGGCGGCGAAGTTCGTGAAGATTGCCGCTGCATTTTCCTGTCTGGCGGTGCGAGCCAATGATAACAGCAGCTGTATTCTTGTATTCGTACCGCTTCCGGGCGGAGATGGCACATTTGTCGATGTCAATTCCTGCAGACTGTTTAGCGAAGACCGGAATCGCTTGAGAACAACAGTCCAATCTTTGAATTTCGATGCAAATGGCTATTCAGATGTGCTGAATATCATTTATAAGGGAATACAGGTAGAAATTACCTGACACGACGAGTACAACTGCTCTGCATGGCAATGTATTGGGAGATTTGGCGGGGGACCCTCCAATATATCGCTAATATCGACCGCGATCTCATTCCGCAAGTACCCCGTTAATCTATAGTGAAAGAACAAACAAAAAACTTGTCGATATTTTGCCGGTCCGCCGTCGATCATATCCAAAGTGTGTTGTGGAATGAAATGGAGGACATTTCTTAGCCTGGAGGTCTCGAAATCTGGAGAATATATCTTCTTCTCGAATGCTAGAATGTTTTCGATATATTTCTAACGATACTATGTTAGTCGAGAGTCGAGGCAATATTAGTTGTACTCTATTATCAGCTTAGACTGACCAGTGAGAAATGATCCGAAGGCATAGCTTCAGCCAAGTTCTCAGCCGTCAGAATCGCTCTATCGTTCCATGGGAAAGCTGCCACAGCCAGTGAGCACTTTCTGGCCGCTTCGCGTTGGGAAGAATCAGGGAGGGATGTCCCAGAGAGGGATGTACTACTAGTACAGGGCAAATCCAGCATCACAGTACTAAGTAGTAGTTGAAGTCACGGTCGCGGTTCAACTTTGCAACTAAGCGAGAGTGGCAAGCTTGCTTAGTCAGCGATTACGTCCCACGGGCTCAGATATTATTGATGCGCATTGGTCAAGCGTTGACCTATTCTCTCCCTACTCTTTGACCAGGCACTCGCTGTATACGACAATACAGATTACCGACAAAGACCCAGATGATGAGGATGGAAGCACGGACGCTGTACCCGCCGTCCCGGCAACGGGTGGCGCAAGTACAGGAAACGCGCTGTTACCCTCCAGGCCCCCAAGCGGAATGCAGCTGTGGCAGTCCTTGCACCGCCAATCTCCTCCTAGTTGATACCCTGTTACTGGAAGCCTCCTTTGCGTTTTCTATGGGCCCATGCCCACGCGAGCACGCGCCCACCATCAAGCGAAAAATGCTAGCACAACACCTCCGCCGTCCCCTCGGGAGACAGCGCCGCACCGCGTCCACCGCCAAGTTGAGCCGCAAGGTGCGTGGCCTCTCTCCTCCCCTCTGCAGATCCGTCATTAAATTACCCCCTATATACATTCTGTCGTCCTGCTGATACCCATATCCTCCCAGATTAGTCGAAGGAAGCGACGCAGCATGACACTGCATGGCACAAGCCCAAGCACACGCATAGGCTCAATCATTTCAGCTTACCCCCGTACCTTACCCCGTGCCCCACCCTCGCTATGTCTTACCCCCTCACGCCCACCGACGGCATGCTAGACGTGCGCAACGCGGCGAACATTGACCCGGCAGAGGTGTTTGCAAGGTTGGCCACTTTGGTCATGAGCAGGGCAGCGGAGAGGTGTCAGTCCAGGGTGGTGAAGGGACAAGCCGAGGGTGCGCACATGGGCTAGACGGACGCGGGCAGCGCGAACGAGGTGCGGCTACACTCCGCTATTATCTATTACTCTTCCGCTTTTCATTAACGCCGCCCCCCACAGATCCTACGCGATCTCGCTGCTCGCACCGCAGTTCTGCGTGGACATCTCCGCTGCAGCCGCCGCCAATAGCTGGTAGCCGCCGATTTTTAGACCGCACGTCCCATCGCTCTAGGCGTGACAAGCTCGAGCTCGCCGAGCGACGCACCCGCCCTGCACGCGAACGATCGCATAGACGAGCAGCACTGCGCAGGAGCTTGTGGGCCCGCCGAGGAGGCCAGTACATTCGTACTTGCTGCTCGTACTCGTCGCGACCTAGTTCGGGTACAGCCGGGGACTCCCTTTACTCTGCGGTCGTATGATAGGATCACGCCATGTCAACATCATATACGTTGGTCCGAGGATGGAGGGGTAATATGAAATGGGTATGGACTGTTGCATTTTCATTATCTACACATCTGTTGATTTCAACTTGATAGGGATCCTATTTCATCTTCTTGGGAATAATCGTGCTTTGAATCTCTTTCTTTTTTGGTTCATTCTCATCCCAATGACTGCGCAGGCGGGATCCAGTGTACTCGTGGATGGACAACAATGTGATGGACAAGGTCTGCCTCACGACCGCGTGCCGGTTCACGACCTACTCTGTTGCAGCCTCCTGGCGGAAGGTATCGTACTACGGCTCGTACTAGCCCGTCTGTGCCGAACGCTAACATCCGGAAAAAAAAATAGGGACTAAATAGAGCGCGCCACTGGCGCCACTTTCGCTGCGTTTCGCTGATTCGTACGCTGCATCGCTCCTATGTAACCAAAATATAAATTGATGAGGTTGCATAATATTATAGGTTCCCAGTCAGTGCATCAGCCTCCGGCATTCGCCAGAAGAGTCGGGGTGCGGTTTGCTGTTCCTAGTAAATACCGAGATCGATGTCAGTCAGATTAGTGGAAAGTCGCGGCGTCCAACAACTCACTTCACTGAGTTAGGCAGCTAGCAGACTCCCACCGTTGGGAAAAGCAAGATCAGATCATTTAATGTTGAACTGAATACTTACCTACTATCTGAGGAGCGAGACAAGGGCGATGTAATTAGAAAGCAAACGGGCTTTGAGCGATATCAACAACGTTTCCCCAGTTCGTGACAGACATCGGCCAAATACAAGAAGTGGAAGGCAGAAGCTTGAGCTTTGATATGATCTGGACTTCTAGAGTAAGATAGCACCTGCCCTTCGGAATCTGTCAGTAGACAGCGGGTATTCTTGAGATATTGAATGGGGATGCGGACTTCAAGCTGGACGCCGGCGGTCGCCGACAATTTTGAAGTGGCTGCCCCGTCAGCGCGAGTCGGCGGCCGTCGCACGCGAGACAAAAAGCTGGAAGTACTGAATTGGTACTGAATTGGTACTGAACATTTGAATCAGACCTTGATAAACCAGACCTCTCTTCCGTTCAAAAATGAAGCCAAGCTTTAAATAAGCCCCAAATTGGTTAGGCACAAGGTGTCAGTGTAGCTTGAGGACGAAATACTATTCACTGTATCAAAACATTCATTTACTACACAACGGACTATTGACTTGAACTATGAGTCGGAGACATGAGTTGAATTACGTGTCACTGCTGACCTGAGAAGCGAGCTCAGCTGATGCTATTTAAATAAACTGAAGCTGAGTAAGTATAAGTACTGTGATTGAACACTGACTCAACATTTCAAGAAGATTCTGACAGTGGTACGTTCAGCATTCAGCGCTTGACATTCAATTCCCGCTTTATTACTGACATGGTATATACGTGCAGCGATCACATCCGAGAATTCCGCTCTCGTCCGGCGTTGACCAGATGGCGCAGCTTATTA
This sequence comes from Hypholoma sublateritium FD-334 SS-4, assembly GCA_000827495.1. NCBI lineage: Eukaryota > Fungi > Basidiomycota > Agaricomycetes > Agaricales > Strophariaceae > Hypholoma > Hypholoma sublateritium. The sequence continues at coordinate 20,198 of KN817750.1, read as the reverse complement.
CATCTAGAGCGGTGACCCCTTCCGAGTCAGGTTCAGGCTTGGTTTCGAGCTGCGAAAGCCCCACCACCAGCGTATACTACACCGACGATGCGGACTCGGAAATGGATGAATCCCGTCCCATCAGCGAATACCACACGAATGCAGATTCCCCACTGAGTTCCCAGGAAGAGCGAGGGCGGGGTACCGGGGAGCAGGTAATCCCCCCTTCGAAACCACGGTCATCTAATACAGTAAGCTGCGTCTCGCCCTTTCCTATTCAATCTCGTTAAGTATGACTTACGGACATCCGTCCCATCAGTTTGAACACCCGGTTCGTAGCTCTGAATTGTCACATGAGGCCACTTCTACGGAAAGTTGGTCAGTATCGGATGCTATCGACACAGCACCCACCAGCTACCTCCCAAGCCGGAATATCCTAAGCCGGAGTACCAGCTCAAGTGCGTGATATGTCATGTCATTCTTCCTTCTCCGTTATAACTCGTAATAGGGCCGCAGTATCTTGAACGGGTTCACTACCGTGAAGCGTTGACGCTAGAGCTAATGAACGCTGTGGAAGCCGCTATGGCTGTTTACGACTCTATCTTGGCGAATGATCCCGAAGCTCAGGTAAAGTCAGCACTGCTCTCTCTGTAAGACTGACGGCTGATAAAATATCCATCCAGTTACCTCCTGAGGCTCACAACCCCCCCCCCGACGCTATCTTGCGATGACTTGGAACGCCGCTTCTGCGCTGTTGCTGATGCAAAAAATGCTGTGAAACTGAGACAATCCGCGACACTGGCGGATATCGGTGAATGCATTATGTTCCTGGATTCTAAATTACGCCTCTACGACAAGGATCGCGTGTTTCTCAAATCGGCATCCGTGGATCTTCAATTCATCAAAGGACAAGCCACGACAAATGGCCACTCGATTAACTTCCTGGGACTGGAGCTATATCGCTCTCAGACCCAGAAATCAATGTATGGCAATTCATTTCTCCAGTCGAACACTTTGCTTCGCACATCGGTCCAGGATATCTTGGACTCAAGACAGGGGGCCATTCAAGTGGCCCAGTATTTCATATCGGACCCGTTGTCTCTTTTAGAACATCGTTTACCACTGATTATGAGATGATGTGGTTGGTTTGCTTGACAAGTGCCAGCATTTGAGGTGGTTGTTTTATTGTTAGAAAATTTTGTATTATGTTTGTCTTTTTAGCAATTATGTACGTCTGGCATATAGCTATTATTGTAACACTTCTACAACGCTATTTGAATTAGTGGGGACAATGATTCCCATGTGGCTAGTGTTTGTTCCAAGTCTGGACTTATTCAGCGCAAGTGAATTTACTGAGCATAAGGATATCACTCTGTACCTCGCACGGGGCACAAGGTACGACTCTGCACGCCGGCTTACGACGAGGGTATAGCTGAAGATGCGCTAACGCGCTAATGAACAACGTCTCAGTTTATGACTAACGTTTGTGACCTAAGAGAGTACCCATCAGATTTTCTATCGCAAGGTTAACCCCACTTCGATCTTGTAGTAAGTGATACAATTACTCAGTGTAGGCAAACTGTAGGTTCAATGGCGGTGGAAAGACTGTCAGCGCTTCAGCGCATGATTGCTGAAAACTTGAATACATCAATGCTTGAATACATCAATGTCTAGAGCTAGGTCTGGATTTGGATAGATTTATGATATGCCACAATTACTCGAATACTTACTGTCAAAATACTGCCACCGTTTCCGACTTGAAGAAGAACTTGAAAGATGGCGGTACTGGCTGACTCGGAAATGAAAGCCCGAGCTCACGTACTTTCCCGTTCTTGTGAGAGAAACAAATGTATCTTAGAAGACTTGGTATGAGTCAACTCTGAGAGGTTATGTTTCGGTTAAAGACAAGGTACTTACCTAGTAGGTTCGATTCTATACCTGTCGAATCTCAACAGAACCTGAGTCTCACAGATCAAATTAAAATGTCAGATCAATTATCAATTAAGTGAAGTTGCCCTTGTTATCTCGTGCCACCGTCACGTACATGTACTACTGGACTGTTTTTAGGCTGTAGCAGTACTGCGGCTTAGTTGAAACGTACTGAGAATGGCCGCATTCTTTCCAAGCGCTCGCTTCGAACATCCCAATGAATATGATGGTGCCAGGACGAACGAAATAGCTGCAAGAAAGCGTGCCATAACGATGAGTATACAGTGAGCCTCCTGGGGTCTCGGAGTCTTCACTTCCGAGTCGGCTTCATACATCATGGCCAAATCCAAGCAGAACAACATGTCATGCCTTTTTTCATCAAATAGTAAGATATTTAAAATGAGGAAGCTTCAGTCCTCGATCTCGAAGAAGATGATGGAAACCATATGGCCAGACTCGGACGAACTTGATAGCGTGTCGTAATAAAAGAATTATTGGTAGCAATCAAATAGTAGCAATAGCTTTCCGAGCCGCATAGCACTGTCCCGCTAACGTAGTATTCTCGTATGGAGCGCTCCTTAAACAAGTCATGGGACAGGCTGCGGTTCAATTTGGAAATCCGAGCCGACCGTGACATGTATTATTTACTATCTTGGGTTCAAGTTACTAGAGTTTGACTCGGAAACAACATCATGGCGGTGACGAGGCGGCGATTGTGCATTCCCAGAATTTAGTAGGGTAGTATTCCCAGAATTTGGCAGGTTAGACACCGAAGGGGTGGCTCACTGGTAGAAGATGTCTGCGCCGTGCACAAGCACCATGGCCCTCGTTTTTTTATAAAGGCGACGTCAATATGTCTCGACACGACCAATCTCCCAAACTATCATTCCCTCTCAGCTACTGATAACTCGATGTATAACTCATACCTTGACTACTATAAGAGTGCTGCTCTCACGGCGTTCAAGGACCCACCGGAACGCGCCGCATCTGAGCCCGATACCGACCATGCACCGGGCGAAGAGCTATATCACGAAGATGTTGCTGTAGATGAGGTGATAGCGGGGGCGTTGGACCGCCCACCGGCCGAAGTCATCTTTGAATTTGACACTGTCAGCCTTGGTTCTGTGGCAGACACGGAGCTTGAGTCTAAAGCCCCCACTGAGGCCTCTAAGCCTTCCAAATTGCAGCAGGATCGCCTGGCACCTCCCGGAGCCACCTTCAAGGGAGTGCCAAGATCCGCTGGCGATGGCACTCGTATCTCAGCTGTTCGCAGAGTAAGTTACTGTTGCCCGATTTTTCTATGAGCAAACAGTTCCTCAATTAATAATGTTTACAGAAATGCAATAACGATGGTATTACCTCGATATTCGTTGTGAGTAGTTTGTATTCCAAACCTATCAATGAATCAGGCTCGTCCGAGTCATCGCCATTTATTGCCATACAAAGTCACGGGAGAGACGCTGACTTCTTTTTTTATTTCCCTGCTGTAGGGAGACGCTGCCACAAAACCGCTCGACACCCTCTACAAATCGTCCGAGCTGCGCAGTCACGTCTCGTTGATCATATTCGACGACTTAATGAAGAAGGCAGATCTCTTGGCCAGTCCGGAATTACGGGTTGATCTCCCTGGCGGTCTCCCCGCGGTCGAGTCGTTATGGGCATTGTTCAAGGCAACGGCCAAATCCGGTATCTCGATACTTGCCTCAACCTTGGGCAGCGGCGGATACTGGAGCGCCAGACAGCAAGCCGATGTCATCATAGAAGACTTGGCTACTGATCAATGGTTTAAGGACTTATACAGGGCCGTTGAGGGAGGACCTCTCGCTGAACATTTCGTCGGCCCAGGTATTATTCCTTGGAAGTTCAATCAGCCCATAACATCCGCATCGAAGTTCATGTACTGGTTCTCAGGTCAATTTGCCATGTTTGTGAGTCGGTTTTTTGACTTCAAAAAAGGTGCCACCACTGAGTTGCATCCGAAGATATCTGATTACCAAGGCTCCGTTATCAGGACAGTACGGTTCTCGTCGCGGGAGGCTCTCGTGACGTACGAAACTGCAGGTTTGAAGATACCCCGCTGCGGATTCGAGGGAAGTTACACTGTAGCACGTGCAGCAACTCATATCCTCAGAGCAATCGGTTGTGTCGGTCACGGTCGCGGGCCGCAGAGGATACAACCCAAACCGGAACTGGCAATTCACCTATACGTTGCAGAAAGCACCGAGAAGATGACAAACAATGTCATAAATACCCTCGGTTCAAAGAATGTCGCAATTGGGTTCAAGCGGGTTCTCGGCACTGTGGACAAGTTGCCATACACTATCCTTGCTCTCGCAGCTACAATCGTGAGTTGCTGTTTTGTCTCAAATCAAGAGTGAGCACTGAGCGATTCTAATTATATCAACAGATAGAGATAGAACTGAGAGTTCTTAGAAACCTCCCTGCTCACAACGGAGAGCTTGCTATAATTGCGAGCTTGATGGAAAAGTTATCTGGAGTGGAGCTAAAAATTTTAAGCAGGCACCGGAAGGCTCTAGAAGAGATGGAGGAATCGGAATGCTACCCAGAGCTCTCCGAAGCAATCAACAAGATCCGCAGGGCATTCCGTCTCAACAAGATCAACTTGGATCCTGCCGACGTTTTCTATCATGATGCCTAATAACCATACTATCTATGCTGTAGAGGAATCAAAATTTATGTGTACCCGTGAACGATGTCTCAGTTTGCAACTACGGTGTGAGAAAACTGGAGATGCCCTCGATTTACTACGAGCGCCTACAGGCTTCGTCTAAATTTAGATCGATATCTTCTCCGGGCCGTCATCCTCCGGATTCTCGCGCTCACCAAGGGCAACATCGCACAAGCATCCAATGCGCACGACGACTGCACAGTCACACGATGGCCCGGGCCCATGGGTAATGGGTGTACTTGAGCGGCCGAGGAGTGTGTACGATAAGCGGATGTTCTAAACTTGGCTGTAACCTCTCCATAAATATACATAGCGCATCAAATCTACAAATAGTAGTATTGGTGATATTAGGAAAGAGAAAGGGCCACGACACGCATAGAAAATTCTACTACAAGAGGCTGTTGAGTGGCCCATTTAAAAAAATGGAATTCATTACAATGCACGAAAGGAGTGCATTTTAAGCCAAGGCCAATGCAACCCAAGCACCCACTGCGCCAAGAACCACTGCTGCTGAAGCTTGTAATATGGTCAGCCCTGTCGTCACACCTGCTTGTATCTTATCATCTTTCGAACTCCTGACTGCGCGAAGAAGAGGTTCGAGACTGAGAACCTTTTCTTCATGATCAAGGATTATTAGTACGTTCGGTTCATCGTCATCCTCGCTCTCGACCAATCCCGTCTTGAATTTAAGTGCAGCAGCTTGATCAATGATGGCATCGGATTTCACCTTGGGAATTGTGTAGATGATGGCCAGAGCTTGTCCAGAGAGTTCAGACACAAAGAGATCACGTTTTTGAGAAAGTGGCGATGGTAAAATTGGGTCCGAATTGCAGACACTGGTGTTCTCTTCTAACTGGGACTCTTCCAACTTCATAGACTGCTCTTGTAGAGCACGCATTGAATTTGTGGGAGCTGACAGCTTCACAGGCATTTCATGGGTAGCGGATTTGGATGTAAAATTGTTGTCGTTGGATAGTGTGATGATTGCGCCTGGTAAACAAGAATGCATCGGAATCTCGCTCTTCTTGACAGCATCCATCGCCACGGGGTAGCTTGTAACGACCGGAGAAATAATCTCGGACTGAGGACCACTATGTGCTACATCTTCCCCAGAGCTTGTGGACAGAAGGCATGGAATTTTGCTCTGCTCGACATAGCACTTGGAAACTACAACTTTCGACGTCATCATTTTGCTCCTCGGCTTAGACTGTGTGACGTACTACTTTTGGGCTCAATCTTTGTCACTGGCGAAGGACAATTGGTGAAAGGACAGCCGGATCGTGGGTGGCCTAGTCGTGGTCGTTTACACTTCGAACAAAATCTACGATTTGGAGTGGTCACGTTGGATCTGGTGCTCATATTGCTCATAGGAGCCCCATTTGAGTTTAAGTGTTCATTGTCTGCGGGCTGGGAGGTTGATTTCAATGCGAGGGTCGCTGCTTGTATCATATTGGGAGTGGTGTTATCTACGTGATAGCTAATCATTGGACAAGCTTGGGTTTAAAAGGTGCTTCTTGAACCGCAGCTCGCGAGTAGGTTTGCACAGTCCGGAGGGCGATTAGCTAAGATGACTATCACGGTTAGAATGCTCATTGCTAAGCAGTGTAACTCACGGGGGAGTTCTAATTCTGAAGTGGTAATTAAGGCTTCTGGCCTTACTTTTCAGGCAGTTTTCGTTCAATGCGTCAAGGTTTGGGCTCCAACTACTACTTACACTTACACTGACGGACTCGGACGTACCAGGTTACGTCACTGATAGATATCATCATCCATCATTGATGCCGCAACATTCCCTAATATGGGTGTCTCGTGCAACAGTAGGAGCGTAGTAGATGCTATATAACGGGGACGCATAAATGAGCGTGACTGAGTGTGGTTGTTGAAGTACCATCATAGTAATTAGAAGAAAAATACGTGCGTATACGCGTACTACATTGATTATATTCCACATTCTTTGAATGATATACGCTTGAGGTGTTTCTGAATATCTGTTCCCTTCTTGCCTCTACCGTCTACAAAACAAGGTCCTGTACCGGCTCTTCAATGAATTGACCATGGAATCTTTTTGGGAATATACATATATTTTCTGGAGGTGTTCTGTTGTCAATTTTTGTATTTTACTTATTGTTTACTTACCTATCTTTTAATTTTGAACCTCGCCATAGACTAATATCCTGATTCCTAGAAAAACATATAACATGTCTCCAACGTAAGTACTAAAATTCAGCAAGAACTGGAAGGTCCTGAAATGATCTTACCAAAAATAGATCGTACTCCGGCGCCTGCCGTCCGGACATAAACTCGAATCAGGAAAAAGAGCTGTAAATGGACATCTCAAGTTGACCTCAAGTACAACGGAACCAGCTGCAGCCAGTGCAGCGCACACTTGTATCCGATGTTGCTACAGTAAAACGGAACACTGAGCCTAATTTCGTTACAATTTTGGCCCAATCACTGCGGAATGGCTGCGGAACATACTGTTTGGTTTTCGATACTAATGTTAACCCCTCCTCGAGTTAGTTTTGTATACCGCAACAACCGTTGCTCCATTCAATTCTAATTTTTGCATGACGCCGTCGCTTAAATTGGCCAATGATAAACTTTGCCAGTGAGCGTCTAGCAGTGCGGCTTGCATTAAATAAAGGTTTCCGAGTCAGACACTCTAAATGCAGTGTAGTTATGAAATTGGCTCCTTAAATAACATGACAGATGATAGTAGTAGTAGTCGATCTGTCGACGGGAAAGTGCGCTTTACGACACAGTGGACAGCTGCCTTCTCGGTTAGTATACTGCCGAGCTCGCCAATAATGCTTCTTCCAAAAGCTCGACCTGTTTCAAGTCCAATTTTTCTGCGGATCATGATGCCATGCATGATTTGGAAAAGCCCTAATGCGGCCCACTGGCCACGTTTATCTATAATCACTTTCAAATTAGTGCTGCGGCGAGTAAGTACTGCGAAAATGTCATCCAGGGACCAGCAGTAGTAATACATTTACTGTAGGATATAAGAATCCGTTGAATTCTCAATACGACGTCAAACCACTGTTGTCACTCCTCCAAGTACTCACACTGCATCGAAGATGATTCCCTGGCAAAAAACCGAGCTAGTTTTCATTAATTCATCTCCAGGGCCAAAGGTCGGCCTGAATCCACGTGTAATAAAACGTCGAAACAATCATTACATGCGACCTCGCACTCCTCCATCCCCGACTACTTCTACTAGTGGACGAGAGGTGATCCAATCGTCTGGAAGCCTAGCAGCGAGGTTAAAAAATGATTATATGTTGACACCTGGTAAGATATCAGTATGAAACGAAAAGAATTGAAGCAATTCCTGAAATATCATCATTTTCAGTTTCTGAACTGGAAGTCGATTCTTTTCAGATACTTTCATCTTTTCAGGGACGGAAATACGTTCCCCGTAAGCTGCTTTATAAATCATCACAAATTCTATGCTTGCTAACACGGACCTGTCGGTCATTGTTGATAGTTGTCAACATCATGAATGTGCGGAAGGTGCCCACCTTCGACCCCTCGGTCAAGCGTACTTCATCCTTCTCTCAATTACATAAACTGGACATTCTACCAGCTCGAGGCCTTCCTGAAGTCGAGTTTTTGAAACTGTTTGCAAAATGCAAAGTTTGTGAAAATTATATGACCGCCAGAACAATTCCTTACCATGTCTGTCCATCGGGTAAGTCATATCCTTGTATATTGATCAATTGACTAGAACGCGCAAATATTTTTTCTTCCATAGTTCAACTTTCTCAGAAACAACCAGGAACCAATCAACCAGACAGCAATCTAAACAATACAGGCAATATAAAGGACGAGTACTTTCTGATGCACCTTGACGTTCATGGTGTCGGACGTGCTGCGGGTATTCCCCAGAGTTTTTTCAAGGCTATGTTTTATGCTTGTGGACAGTGCGGTCATTATATGACGGAGAGGATATCACGGAACCATCACGAAGATTCGGACTTGGGCGATAACACTTGCATTAATCGAGCTGTGCCTTGGCCCCAGTCACTCTCTGGTTGCGCGATCAGGCGCGCAATTGGTCGCAAGGGTACTGATTGTGGAAATTTTCCTGTGTTAGAGCCCCTGTAATTATTCAATTAGGATTTGGCTTCGTTTTAACATACTGCCAGTGCAGGGGCCAGCAGAGACAAAACTAATAACATCGTGCTATCCATTTTTCTGTGTATAAGTAGACTGCAGAACTGTAATGCGGCCCCATCATCTCGTCGACCGATAGCAGTACTGACATGAGTGCTGGTATCCATACTAAGCCCCCCGGGTAAAAACGACACATTTGGCGAAGGTTTATTGTGTGAACTGCTTTGCGCAGACCAGAATTGCTTGAGACGGACAGTCCAGTCTTGGGCCAGTGCTGACTAAGCAAGAGTGACAAGCTTGTTTAGTCAGCAGTTGCGCCGCCGTTCCGCGCTCCGGCTTACAACCCCGGGCCGGCGTCCGGCGTTTCTTGCCCACACGAACTACGATTCGTCCACTACGATTCGTCCGGGCGCCGCGCGACACCGCCGCCACGGCACCTACCTGAGCTTCGGCGCTCGCGTCGGCTCCATTCTTTGTAACACTCAGCAGCTCTACATACTCGACTTTGTGCGCATGATGGCTTGCGCGCGTGCTATTCGCCGTCTCATCTCGCCGCCTTACCTACCCATAACCCAGCAGTAACGCCGCGGCGCCAGACGAGCCTAGCACTTCGTAATATGTACGGACCCCATTCCTCCGCCGTGCCCTTTCGGACTCAACTGCCCATGATTGCGCCATTAGTACGAGTGGCATAATATTTACTCGGCTGTGTCCCTCTCGGCTGCATCCCTCTCGGCTGCGTCCTTCAACACCGAATAACGCGCGGCGCCGCCTGCGCGCGCTTCGATGCATAACTCCAGCTACCTGACCGACACAAACCTCGGGCTTGAAATATCTATACCATCTGGGCGCAGCTGAGTGTTTCCATCATTTTTCGTCCTGCGGCAACGCGTCTTATGTACGACTGCGGTCATTTTCTTTACTAAATATACAGGCCATCATTACTGTCCGCTTGCTGTCCGCAGCCCGCAAGCCAATTGCTGACAGCCCAATGGTGCCCTGGAGTGAACCTCTGACTGCGACTCATCCACCAATCCGCCACATCCCTCTAACTCAAGCTCTCGTCCTCGATAGCTCTCACAGCACCGGATTACAGGACAATTGGCAGACATATTCAGCCCTGATATGGATGCTGGCTTTTTTCAAAGCCTGAACTGTGTGGCTTGCGGTCGGAATTTTTCCCAAATCAGTGCCTTAAGCAATCACGTTCGCACTTGTCGATTTCAAAAGAAGCGGACAGCAAGCGCGCTCGAAGGTGCGAAAGAGATATACAGAAACAAAAAGAACCGTGTCGCAACAAATCAAACGCAAACTTGCCCAGGCGAATCTAGCCAGCAAGCTGATGTTACAACAAGGGCTGCCATTGCCGTTGAAGTGAGTATTCATTCCAAACGTAGTCAATCTCATTACCGATTTATTACATATCTGGAAGACCGTTGGCACACCAAACGCCATGGATATTGGTTCAGTGGACGACGACTCGCTTTCCTTGGCAAAGCGACGTCCACGAAGAGAGAATCGTCCGCTTCCAAAGCGTTTTCAAAATGAACAACCGGTGGCTCTCGCTAGTTTACCTCCCGCAGCGGCAGAAACACTTCAAGCATCAAATGACTCTACACTATCTACTCCAGTTGTTAATCTTGAACGGCGCACTTTAACCTCCCCGCTCAATAAATTTGGTCTTTTCCGAAGGTACTTTTCGGCATCATTCCCTGCGCACGACCCCGACACAGAAATACAAATAGAAGAGCTTTCAGAGGTATCTCAATATAATAATTCCAACACTCTCTCCACATCTTTTTTTGAGCCATATCCAAATAGAAGCGCATTTCTACTAGGAGAGTGGTACTGGAACAGTGGTGTCCAGAAAACAAAAGAGGGCTTCTGCAAGTTAATCAACATCATATCTGGCAGTGATTTCAACCCTGCTGATGTCAAAAAAGTACCATGGGACTCCCTCAACAGACGTCTAGGAGAATCCGTGGATTCTGAAGATGTATGGATCGACGAACCGGATGCCGGATGGAAAGAAACTTCGATAACCTTACCTATTCCTTTTCATAAAAATATGCTCAATCCAGGTCTCCAGCAGTACACGTTTCCTCCATTCTGTCATCGAAGTATTGTCTCAGTACTCAAAGAGAAGATGTCAAACCAGCGAGACTTCCAACAATTTCACCTTGAACCGTACGAGCTACGATGGCAACGGAAGGATACGCCGGATACAGAATCTACCAGGGTACATGGCGAGTTATATACATCTGCAGCATTTCTAGAAGCACACGAGGAAATTCAGTCAGCGGTAGGGGAACCTGGATGCTCTTTGCCAAGGGTTTTGATCGGCCTTATGTTCGGTTCAGACGGGACTCAGCTCACGTCATTCGGGAGTACTTCGTTGTGGCCTTGCTATATGTATTTTGGCAATGAATCGAAGTACCGCAGATGCAGGCCCACCTGTAACCTCTGTAACCACATCGCATATTTCCAGAAGGTAAACAATTTCTAAATAATTCAAATGGAAATGGAATTCTAATGCTTTATCTTCCCAATAGCTTCCACCAGAATTCAAAGATTTCGCAGAGCTGCATTGGGGCAAAAAAGGTCCCAGTGACTCTTTCATGACTCATTGTCAGCGAGAGTTCCTTCATGCTCAATGGAAGGAACTACTTGATGATGAATTTTTGGAAGCTTATGAGCATGGCATTGTGATAGAGTGTTGCGATGGCAAAAAACGTCGATTTTATCTCAGAATATTTGCTTATACAGCTGATTACCCAGAAAAGTTAGTGCAGCCACTTTTTGGATATACCAACTACTGACCAATCTATATCAGAATTCTACTTAGTAGTATTCGAAATATGGGCAATTGTCCATGTCCTCGGTGTCTTATTCCCAAACATCGCACCCATCAACTGGCAACTCGACAGGACCAGCGTCAGCGAAAAAGCCTCGCCAGAGTGGATAATCTACAATATAGGGTCAAAACCTCAAGTGCTCATGAAATAATATATCAGAAAAACTGTTCTGTTGATAGTGTTGCTATCCAGCGCCTCCTGAAACCAGAATCATTGACTCCAAATGAGGTTCTTTCTTTGATATATATTTATTCAATGCCCTTTCAACTAACTGTTATTCTACAGAATGCGTTCTCATGCAAGCTTTCCAAGTTTGGATTCAATTTATTCAGTATTTTTTTGGTGGACTTTATGCATGAATTTGAGCTTGGAGTCTGGAAGAAGGTTTTTATACATCTGCTCAGAATTCTAGATTGTGTTGATGGTGCTGTAAACGAGTTGGATCAAAGGTAAAGTAGCTTATTTCAATCCCTGAGTATGTGTTACCTGATTGTTTTTGGGACCAAAGGTTTCGCAGTGTGCCCACATTTGGTCGTGACTCAATACGTCGGTTTGCAAATAGTGTCTCTGAACTGAAAAGGTTGGGTGCAAGAGACTACGAAAATATTCTCCAGGTAGTAACCAATCCGCTCTCTTTTGTTCGTCAATGTTGAAGTACATCATTTATCAGTGCTCCATACCAGTATTTGAAGGTCTTTTGCCCAAGGAACATAATGACAATCTCATGGATGTTTTGTTTACTCTCGCTCATTGGCATGCTCTAGCAAAGCTTCGACAACACACAGACCTTTCACTGGATATTCTAGAGTCTATCACAGTTCAACTAGGCAGACTATTACGGAAATTTCAGGAGAAGACTTGTCCAGCCTACAATACACGAGAGCTACAGCGCGAATTAACATCTCGCGCGCGGAAAGCGGCCAGTAAATTGTCTACGAACAAGACAACTTCCAAAAACACTTCCTCATTGCCAACAAAGACAGCCTCTACATACCCGAAGAAAGAGATTAAAGGCAGACTGCCCAAGACTCTGAACCTCAATACCTACAAAGACCATTCACTAGGGGATTATGTGGATTCTATTAGGCGCAATGGGACAGTTGATTCATACTCAACAGAATCAGTAATTCACAGACTACGTTCTTTCTTGTATACCTTTGACCTTTACTCGGTTATTATAGATGGAACTGGAGCACCGCTCTCCGAAGTCACGCTATCTTAGGACAAGTCGCAAACATTTTGAAAAACAGTTGGGCTGCATTGAGCGATGCCAAGCCCGTATTCGACGAATTCGACAAAAGTTAGATAAGACTAAACAGACACGCGAGGAACTCGTACATGAAAAGGGTCCAGAGTCGTGGGCATCTGCATATCATATCGGAAAAACGCAGAACCATCCTGTTGACCTTAGGGTCTTTGCGCAAGAGAAGCGCCACGACCCTGCTGCTAAGGTACGTTCAAGTACACTTTATCTAGTCATCAGGATATTACAAGTGTTACTGATTTCATAGTCCAGGACTTCATGAAGAATTTGAAAGCACACCTTTTGCCTAGGATTCACTCAAGAATTCAGGTTGATCCTCACAAATTTGGATTTGAAAACGCGGATGCTGCAGAAATGGCCCAAAATATGGTTCTTATAAAAGATAACCGAGTCTACAGCCACAAATTAGCGCGTTTCTATCATACAACGTACGACGTCCGGCGTTCGGAAGATGTTATAAATCCGAGGACATCACATTGCAACGTTATGCTACTCTGCAAACTTGCAACGAGCGAAGGGAATAGCTTGGATACATCTGTCACCCATCCTTTTCTATATGCCCGCGTAATCGGAATATACCACGTCAATGTGGTATATACAGGTCCGGGAATGAAGGGCTATGAATCTATGCACTTCGATTTCTTGCACATCCGCTGGTTTCAACTCGAGGCTATAAAGAGCCAAGGCAGACATCGTGTCCGAGGTTGGGCCTCCTTGCGCCTTGATCGCCTTTCCTTTCCACCAATGGCGGAAAAAAGTTCATTCGCTTTTGTGGATCCAGCCCTCGTTCTACGTAGTTGTCATTTGATCCCGGCGTTCTCTTCAGGGAAACGTTACTCGGATGGAATTGGTCTCTCAGCCCTATCAAGAGACAATAGTGACTGGAAAATGTATTATGTGAACAGGTCAGATATTCTCGGCTTTCTTCTTTCATACGTTACTAATGATATTTTAGATTTGCCGACCGCGACATGACTATGAGATATCACTGGGGATTAGGTATTGGTCATATGTATTCTCATAACCAAGAAAACCCTTCCCAGAAATACCCAGCACCCGATGCTCTCTCTGACTCGGAATCTGTTGATCATGAAGACATTGATGGGGATCCCCAGGAGAGCCATGATATACATGCAGCACTGCAAGGATACGATGATGATCATGAGCTGGAGGATACCGAGCCGGAGGATCAGGACGTGGATGTCGACAATACAGGATCTCAGGCCGGATCCGTTGCGGGTGATGGCCCAGACTCTGACGACTCGGAGCGTGATGGAGATGGAGATGACGAAGACCACTTGGAATTGCACAATACCTACCACTCAGACTAAACTATATTTTCCTAGCCCTCGATTCCAGTCAATTTCTTCAGGCAAGAAGGCAATGTGATAGGCAAATAATGTAAACCTACAGGAAATACATGTTTCTTCAAGTTCTTTCTTCAAAACACTAGCATTGTAATTGCTATTATTATCCTAATTCCTGTGAGGAGACTTTGATAGTTCTATTAGTATCGTTGTCATCATATTATTATCGGTATCGCTCAAGTGACGCAAGCGGCCAATACAGTGGCAATATTCATCGGATCAGTAATTACACCTTTTCGACCGCTGGCTGATCTGATCCTTTTGCATAGCGCAGCACTTTCCCCCCAATAAGGTAAAAGTGTCCGGTTGGAGGATGAGCACCCCGTTTCATAGGAGAGGATTCACGAGGAATAACTATTCTTTGAGCTCTGCAAAGCTTTTTAGAGGAATATCAATGTACTGCTTACTTTGCAGCCGAGCTCAAGGTTATCGAAGTCCAGTAAGGCATTGTTTGAAAGTGACGCGTTTGCAAAGGCGTCGACATCATTCTCTCCGTCCGAAAGTTTGAACTTAAAGCCTCGAGGCTTATGGGGTCGGATAAATTCGGTTATTGCTACCACTTGAACAAGAAGAGGGGGTCCTTGAAGATATTCTGTTGTGGTCGTCCGCGTAAAAATCTCCGCTCCGAAGCCTGTGCCGCGGACTGTTGAGTCCGCCAAGTCTGATTGAAGAATCTGATCCATGGTGAAAAGCAGTAGTTGCGGGTAGTTGACCGCTTCCACACCCGCCCTTGGTCTCTGTTCCTCACATCGAAACCAGTGGTAGCATTCTGCGAGCCATTCCTATTGATGAAAGTTGTCAGTTGTTGGCGCGAATGTTTATAAAATAAATGCTTCAGTCACAAGATCAATCTGAAATCGGGGAAATTTAGAATACGCCCATCGAGATAGTTTAAGAGGAGTGGTGATCTCCCAATTCTGAATCGGATTAGAAGCAATACGAGTTTGGGTAGTGCTCTCTTCTGGCAGTACTAGGAGCAACATCATTCAAGTGAAAGATTTTCTACTGAGTATAGTTCGTGTAGTTCAAGATATGATGGGTATCTCTAACTTTGATCGTGATTCCGTCTTTGTTTTTATATTCAACAGAAGTACTGCGGCGGAATTGCGCGGTTGTTCTTGGGTTGTTCCAAAAAAAAACCTAAAGCAAATCCAAACACACAAACTTTCCGCAGTCACTGACTCCAAGTCAAGTAGGTACTCAATACTCAGGTACGCACCTGAGGCAGCAGTTGATAGGGACCTTTAAGTACCCTTAAATGTTATGAGTGACTTTGGGCAGGGAATTAAATAATCAGTGGGAAACTGGAGCGCTCAAATTTCTCACAAATATCAAAGATTTAAAACTATACTTCGCATCGTGCGGATTGTAGCTGTACCTACATCAGCAAGGTGAGTAATGTCCGCACTCCGCTGCAGTTTTACGCCGCATTACATACAGGGATCCCTGGAGCGCGTCGCAAGCGTGAGGTTGGAAAACTCCGGCTACCCCTATCTCGACCTGCACGCGCCCGCTGCCCCACAACGTCCCCACTTAAACAATACTCCGCCTTCAGATACTGTCCCTCCCATTCCCTGTTAGATGGCTGGAGATAAGACGCCTTGGTTTCACACCTGGAACGGGGTGCATTTCCCCAGCATGCGCCATGGGCGAGTGGATCTACGACGTGGAATTGTCGACAGGATGCCCACTACAAACATGGCATTAGATGAAAGCAAGAAGTCCGGACGGTGTACCCGCACGCTACACGCAACCGTCTACGGCACATAAACCCTTTGCGCGCCGCGGGGCGAAGCGCAAGGGTGTCCTGGCGCTCGGCTAGCCGCTAGATTGAGCACCTGCAGCACGATTTCACGAAGGAATGGAACGACGTGAATTTTTCCTTCGGTTCCTCCTGCGTTTGCCTGCCGCGGTTGAGCTGGGATGGGCAAGGATGAGTTAGCTGACCATTTTTACAATGCAGACTGCTCTAAAAGTGCCCAAGCATTGTACGCCCTCATTATAGTTCCCTTCCATCTCCGCCCATAGCTCAATGCGCACCGCCACCAACTTAGCTCAGGCTCCACCCCCTCCCTGCCTCGTCCTCGCTCTCTTTTTCCGCCCCCTCTTCTAACCCAGCAACAGTACAGCAGCCAGCGCAGGCCCGCAAACGGCACGCACGACTTTGCACTGCTGCCCTTTCTCGTGGCCCCCCCGCGGCCCGCGTTCTTCTCGCGACACGCGAACAGCTCGAAGGTCGACCCCAAGAGCCTTGTGCGCCCCTCCCCTCAAACAAGGGATGTGGGCCGACTTCCAAACAAGAAGTTGCCGAAACCTCAGCTTTGAAAGCGCGGCCCTCTGAGTGCCTGATCATGGGTGCCGCTCGCTGTCTGAACATTCGTTTCGGAATGCGTTCTACCTTTGAACGTTGACGTTAGATATCCAGATACTCTTCCAATTCCAACCCAATTCCAATGTTTTGTTGATGACAGGAAGCGTCGGGATATCTACTCTCACATGAACATTTGGTTCGACCCGTGCAGATGCAAGAGCTGTGAATTTCAGCCTCTTTCTATCAGTTTTCTATGACGGTTTTATTTCCGTCAGATCCGAGTTCTACCGCGACCCCCCTCGGTCAGGCCAGCTGCCGAGCACGAATCGGCGCTCCTGTTGCGCTTATTGAAATAAGTAGGGTGAACCGTGACATGACTCATGAGCGGAATAACCATGTCATAGTTTCAAGTTCACGCCCGCTCAGGCTCAGATGAGTGCAACCTAAACCACATTAAATCGCTGCATGGAGAAAAGGCAACGTGAACGTCGGCGGCGCTCAACTTTGAGCTATCAAGTCCTGATAGTACTAATTCAAATGTTGAAACAGGCACCTCATGTCGATCTAACCATAGTGGTGCCGTCCTGGAGCTGCGGTCTGCTGCGGCTTAATTTCTTGGTATATACTTAAATGCATATCGCCTACCGTCTTCCAACAAGTTTACCTTGCTTCCTTCTTGCTTCCGTCCTGTTCTATTCTTCCATCAGCTATCAACGACTACTTATGCCAAATTATGAGAAAGAGAACAAGATTGACTCCCGGGATGCAAGGAGGGGGAAACGCATCCCCCAAGCTGCTTTGAAGCTCGGGCCAAGAAAAAAGCCGTACGTCAGCAATGGGGTGGCTGTAACACCTTGGAAAGTTCCAGAGCTCTAAAGTCAGAATCACTAGGCGCTCAACTGACCCTCTTATACATCATGGACGGCACTTTGGGAGATCGATATATGCGCTGTGTAACGTACCCGCCTTAATAACTAACGGGATTGTGAGAATGGCCTCTGATGACCCCGACGAGGACCTTACTGCTCAGTAAGTCATTATGTTTCGATGTAACTGGACTTAAAGTCTACTCACTGGTAGAATGTGTTTCCGACCAGGGAGCGACGAGAGCGTAAAGTTTTCTTTGAATTACTGAAAAGTGTTCCAGGTCTCGAAGAAAGGCTCATGAGTGCTGAGTCGGAAGATGAAATTCATGCTATTTCAACATTGGTCAGTTCTATTGCCACGATTCAATGGAGAAAGACATTGACATTTTTTAGATCCAAAAAGGTGCATCCAGCGCAAGATCTGATGATACAAAAAGCTTGAAGTCTGCAATAATCGATTGGCTCATGCCATTGGGAGAGGCCCCAATCCCTCCCATTGCTCGCAATGTTAAAATCAAACGTGGTTTTAATCACAATGTAACTGGGGCTCTCCTTTGCCCCACAGGCATTGATTGGTCAGATCATCAGTAAGTGTGTTATGCTATGCTCATTGTTGTTCTCCCTTCTAATTGTTTTTTTGGAAGGGTCCAAGAAAAGTTACGTAGTGGAGAACTTTTGGTATCTGGTGATCAATGGCCAATCTTTCTCTATCGCTCCTATAAGTTTGATAGCAATAATCCTTGGAAGGGTCTACTACAGAGCTCAATTTTGGTCAAGGTAAGTCAATTCTCCCTGCAAGGAATTGATTTACTTCTAACCTTACCTGTGTTGAAAGACATACAAGCACATTTTTACTTCCCCGAGCTCTGTAGAAAGAGAGGCAAAAGCTACCAGGTCCAGAAATGCTTGTATACATGGAATGACCAGAGTTACACCTGCCTCTATTGCATATGCTGCAACACAGGTATGTTCTCTTACATTCCACTTCCTTCCAGAGTTGAGTGTGGTTGTAAGGCAAGGTTTGCATTGTCATCATCAAGTGTTTTCAGCAGAACCGACACTGTGACCGATTCTGAGAGATTTTATAACAGTGTACTTGAATTGCTTGAAGACCCAGATGAAACAAAAGAAATAGATTCTCTCATAGCTTGGTGGAATTGGTGAGTTTCACTGCAATCCCAAAGCCCAATACATTCACTAAAAAATTGATAGTCAAGTGCTCCCCAATTATAGCACAAATTCCAGACCCATTTCAGAAGATAGTGTACTGGCCAAAATAAAGGCTAAGCGAGCAACAACAAAGCAACAAAGTTTGGACAATGCTAGTAGTTCTATGACCTAGGTTTATCATTGCTTTATATAGCATAGAAACATTGTGGTTTTTGATGGGTCTAGTTTTCTCAGTATCGAATATGACATGTTACACCAACTTTTGTAGTGCTATCTGGAAAGGACACAATTGAATATTACATTTTTTTTTGTAATGTCAGGATGATCACAATGCCATTTGTTATATGTTCTACAATACAAAAACTTCTTTTGGATACTGCAGTTGGTGTCGGAACTATTTATTTGGTAAGAAATCCAGTTCTTTGATATTTTGTCTTCCATGTCAGTCTGTTGGGGGAGATCACAATGCCATTTGTTGTATGTTCTACAATACAAAAACTTCTTTTGGATACTGCAGTTGGTGTCGGAACTATTTATTTGGTAAGAATTCCATTTTTTTGATTTTTTGTCTTCCATGTCAGTCTGTTGGAGGAGATCACAATGCCATTTTTTGTATGTTCTACAATACACAAACTTCTTTTGGATACTACAGTTGGTGTCAGGACTAATTATTTGGTAAGAAATCCAGTTCTTTGATATTTTGTCTTCCATGTCAGTCTGTTGGGGGAGATCACAATGCCATTTGTTGTATGTTCTGCAACATATAACCTTTTTTTGGATACTGCAGTTGGTGTCGTGCCTATTTATCTGGCCAATAATTTAATTCTTTGATTCTTTCCCATTTTATGTCAGTCTGTTAGAAGTAATCAATAGTATATCAGACTTGCACTTTTTGCCAGCAATGATCATAAAGGTCTATACGATTAACATGTAAAATCCTGCCAAGTATATCTTCCTATATTTGAGCTGATCCCATTGGTTTGGTTTGAAAGTGTTATAGTTATATTCATTTAGTAAAATTTTTATTGCAGATGATCTGAAGTGCCAACTTTTCAGTTCTGTCAGGAACTATCTGTTAGACTTATTTGCACAATTTTAAGATATCTTTTAGACTTTGTGAAATGGGCCACAGTCAATGTTTAATACATGTCATGATAAGCAACCTGACAAGACTTGGGTAAATTATACATTTTTCACTTATTTTTTATCATTATAAAATCAGATTTTACATTGTCTACCAGTCCTCAATTTCCTGATGGTCGATGAACTCGGCCATGCTGTCGTCTGCGGCATCAAGACCACCAGACTCATCCTGATCGCCGGATTCAGCATCATTATCCACTACAGATTCAGCAGCATCATCGAGGTCTGATTGATTATCGTCAGTCTCAGGGACAGGTGACGGAGACTTGGGACGCAGCAATTTTCGCTTGACGGGACGATTATCGCGCTGGGAAGGTCTTGGAGAGAGAAATTAGGCGGAAAAAATAACACGATAAATACAAGAACGAACTCATTGACGCCAGGAAAAACACCCATAGCAGAAAGTTTCTTTGAGGAGTTCTTGGGGGGCATATCAGATCAGTAAACGCTTTGGGATGAGCATCCACAAACACATCTTTTATATACATGTTTTGAAATACGTACTA
>KN817749.1:0-26353 GCA_000827495.1 Hypholoma sublateritium FD-334 SS-4 | reverse complement strand
TATACCCACTATTTCAGAATCTTTAGGCTCTCCCACTTCGTCTCATTCTTCTATTTCATACAGTTCTACGTCAATTAATTTCTCTGACTCCGTTTCATCCCCTCTATCTTCGACAGATCCATTTCACTCAACCTTTTCCGCCRCCAAGAAGAAATACAAGCCCGTCTCGAAGAAGACKCGTCCTATTTATGGAGAACTACCCGAGAAGTACCGCATTGTCCGTGACATCACGGGCAATCCCCTCGCTGATCTACCGGCGCTTAATCCAAATCCACCCGCATTCTCGCCCACCGGACGCTATACCGAAGAGCGCATGAAAATATTTGATGCTGCGCACCGTCCTGGATTCCTCTGGCCTGCAGAACGAAAGCTTATGCATCATTTCGTGATGCTGCATCAAGATGCCTTTGCTTGGAATGACACCGAACGTGGACACTTCCGAGAAGATTTCTTCCCACCTGTCGAAATACCTGTCATCCCACACAAGCCGTGGATCGTCAAAAATCGCCCAATACCTCCAGGAATATACCACGAACTTTGCAAATTACTCCAGAAGAAACTCGACGCAGGAGTTCTCGAGAAGTCATGTGCCTCGTACCGCGGTGGCTGGTTCTCAGTAGTCAAGAAAGACGGAGTCTCCCTGCGTATTGTTCAATCACTTGAGCCGCTCAACGCCGTCACTATCGCTCATTCAGGTGTCACACCATTTACGGATCAAATTGCAGAACAATTCTCGGCGCTAGCGTGCGCAGGATTGTTAGATTTATTTGTAGGTTACGACGAACGCGCGCTTGCCGAATCTTCCCGCGATTACACCACTTTCCAAACACCATTCGGCGCCCTGCGACTCACAACACTCCCAATGGGCTGGACTAATTCCGTCCCCATATTTCATGACGACGTCACTCACATCCTTCAACCCGAAATTCCGCACACCACAATTCCATACATTGACGACGTGCCAATCAGAGGCCCGCGCTCACGCTACATTTTACCGAACGGCAACTTTGAGACTATCCCAGAAAATTCAGGGATCCGCCGTTTCGTCTGGGAACACTTCCAGGGTGTTAATCGCGTTGTGCAGCACATGAAATACTCTGGCGGCACGTTTTCTGGATTCAAGTCAATTCTCTGCGCACCCGAAATTACAATTCTTGGACACAGATGCACGTACGATGGCCGCCTGCCCGATATCTCACGCRTAGCCGCAATCGCGAACTGGGGACCTTGTAAGGATCTCTCAGATGTTCGATCATTCCTCGGAACCATTGGCGTATGCCGTATGTTCATTCGCAACTTCGCGCATCGTGCGCACCATCTGGTAAAGCTCACGCGCAAAGGAATCGACTTCGAATGGACGCAAGATCAAATAGGCGCCCAGGCTGATCTTAAACACGCGCTTCTCAAGTCTCCCGCGCTTCGCCCCATCGATTACTCATCCACTGCACCTGTTATCGTTTCAGTCGACACCTCGCACATAGCCGTTGGACATATTCTCTCCCAATGCGACCCCGAGAATCCGCGCATTCGATACCACTCACGTTTCGGCTCCATTACACTCAACGAACGCGAAGCGCGCTACTCACAACCGAAGCTCGAATTATATGGCTTATTTCGAGCCATGCGTGCGCTCAAGTTATACATCATTGGCATTCGCAACCTCGTSGTCGAAGTAGATGCCAAGTATATTAAAGGAATGCTCGCTAACCCGGATATCGCGCCCTCAGCAAGCATTAATCGATGGATAGCCGCTATTTTAATGTTTCATTTTGAGCTGGTTCATGTCCCAGGTACTCACCACGGTCCAGACGGACTATCTCGACGCAAACCTCAGCCAGGAGATGTGCCCGAGCCCGACGACRACTTCGACGATTGGATCGACCAAATGAACGGCTTCATGCATATTCTCAACCCCACGACMCCCGCCGCAACCGCACAAGCGCCCACACTCGTGTTTGTGACCTCCACTCCCTTTGAACCGCTCCCAGACTCCCGAAACCCGCTTCCTGACCCACAAACATCATCTGMTTCATTCCCYATTCATTATTCCATKATCCCTCGTTCCGAGGCCGCGCACAAGGCCGACGAACGCACACTTAAGGTTCAGCAATGGCATGCGACASTTAAGCGCCCAGAAGAGATGTCAGATGCCGAATACGCAACGTTTATTCGATACTGTGCCGAATTCTTTGTCTCACAGAAGAAACTCTGGCGCAAGGACGCCCACGGACGACATAAACTCGTCATTCCCACACACCGGCGCCTATTTATCATTGCGTCCGCGCACAACGACGTTGGACACCACGGTTTCTACGCGACAAATTCCCTCATCATAGAACGTTTCTGGTGGCCTTTCATGGCCTTTGATATTTCATGGTTCGTTCGTACATGTCATATCTGCCAACTCAGACGAACACAGAATGTCCGCATACCTCCAACTGTCGCTATTCCCGCCCCGCTCTTCGCCAAAGTCTATATCGACACTATGCACCTTCCTGTGTCAGGAGGATTCAAGTACATTATCCAAGCACGCTGTTCACTCATACACTTCCCGGAATTTGCAATGCTTCGACGCGAGACAGGAAAGACRGTCGGCGAATGGATTCTGCGTGATCTGATCTTCCGCTACGGTACACTCATCGAGATYGTTACAGATAAYGGGCCCCCAATCATCAAAGCTGTYGAATACCTCTCCAAGCGGTATCACATCAATCACATCCGCATCTCGGGCTATAACTCACAAGCYAACGGAATTGTTGAACGTAGCCACTTTGACGTGCGACAGTCACTCTTCAAGGCAGCAGATGGCGACGAATCTAAGTGGTCACAATATGCACATTACRTATTTTGGTCCGAACGAGTCACCATACGCCGCCGTATGGGATGTTCACCGTATTTCGCACTCACGGGAACGCATCCGTTACTTCCTTTTGATATTTCGGAAGCAAATTACCTTTTACCTCCTCCAGAAGTTGTTCTTTCATCCACAGAGCTCATCACACGGCGCGCCATTGCTCTCTCTAAACGCCGGTCAGATCTCGAGCGCCTACATTCAAAAGTGTACGAAGCACGCCTCAAAGCAGCCGCACGATTCGAGCAAGAACACGCGCACACGATACACGAGTACGAATTCAAGCTCGGCGACCTCGTGCTGATCCGCAACACGCGTATTGAGAAGTCTCTCAATCGGAAGATGCGCCCGCGCTACCTCGGCCCGCTCATCGTCATTTCACGCAACCGAGGTGGTGCCTACATCCTTGCTGAACTCGATGGCTCTCTCTTTGATCGCCCCATTGCAGCCTTCCGTGTCATTCCGTACTTCGCACGCCAGAATCTCGCACTGCCGCCGCTTGATGAATTGTTGGATGTCTCACAGAACCGACTGCGCGAACTCGAGAACACAGCCGCTCCGGATCCAGATGATGACGAAGAACTTGAAGCGGACGCTGAAACCGACCCTGACCAAGAAATAGACTGAGGACAGTCTAGATTCAAGTAGGGAGGAGACCCRGCCCTGCCTTTTCCACGTTCTTGCACAGTTTTGCCCAATTTTTGCACCAATCCCCACTCAACAACTTTTTTCTGATTTCTATTTATTTTCATTGTTTTGGCAAATACACGACGCCATTTTACATGTTATGATTCCCTTCTGATTTGACACCTACTTCGCTTTTTCCCCTTATTTCCCATATGCAATCTTCAACATATCGGCTCCCGCAGCACCATATTCGACCKCGACCACGAAACGGCTGACTGGGGACAGTCAGAAGTAAAGTAGGGAGGAGATGATGAGCACGCACCAGCGTCGCTCGCGAAATTCGACGAAGTCCCGCAAGTCACGTGCAATGTTCCCGCGCCCTTTTTGCCTCTGCGTCCCCGCCGACACGTCGCGCCGACGGGCTATTCACCATTCATAAATCGGATTTATTCATTCAGGCACACGTAGTTGCATTCCCCTTGGGCTTTGCTCTCCGATAGACAGTGAAACACGAACACACGGCGCACTTTAGCCATAATTAGAAATATCTCGTCTCCACTGCGCTTGCAAAAAGTTCACTTGCTTATTTTTCTTCTAGATTTTTCTGATCTCGTACATTGGTTCCCTTAGTTACTAATTCTCTCCATTCCATTCCACATGCACATRAAATTTTTATCTACAAACTAGAGTACACAAAGTAGGTATAAAAGACCTGTAGATGTGCGCAGAAAAATAACAACTTAGTTCCCCCTCGTTTTCCGTCTCATTGCGCAGTCGCGCTCTCGTGCTTGTTATCTCGTATCCTCGCGCTCTCCGGTGGTTCGAAGCTAGCGTGGTAGCTTACACCTGGACCAAGGAAATTTTTGTTGGTTAGAAGCCTTGTGAAACAACCTCGCCCCCGTACGCACCTTCGTCGAGCCTCTGCGTGCTCGTGTTTGTTCCTGTTTGCTCGTCGCCAGTGTCCGCACGTAGAACGCTCGACAGCGTATCAGCGCTATGAAAAATTTGCTGTAGGCGCCTGATAAAGGTCACTAGCTGCCTGACCGGATTCGGCCGGTCGCCACTCTCGCCAAGTCTCGCCATTTTTCCACGCCAATACCCTCGCCACACCGGCTATTGGCGAGACCTTTTGGAGGTTTAGCCATACACACTACATGCGACGCGCCAGGGATCCTCGCTTACGATTGACGAGGATTAACGGCCTGGCCCAAATCCGCCGCCGGCTCTTTTCCATTTGGCATTTACGTAGGTTTTCCATTTGGCATTTACGTAGGAGGTCTCCTGGATACGGACTTTAATCTGCGGTATATCAGGTGCACGATGTGATTTCGCTGACTGATTGCCGTGCCCTGTGCAGTGTGGACGTATCATGCGTCGTCCTTTGTGGCGCCGCGCAGAGGGCTCTGTGAGACAATGGGCAGGCGCTACTACGCTTTCACAGCCGATAAGCGCACCCGGGGCGGAGACGGGTTTGTATACAAATAATAATAATCAGCGAGGCATGAGGTCGACCGTGTATAGAACCATTTACTTAAGGGGCACATTAAAATTATCAAATATTATCGGCTGCAATGGAGGGCCCGGGTGTGCGTCCCTAAGTGCTATTCATATAACGTTCACTCAAGTGACACATTGAATGGCCACCGGGCTACGCGATAGTACATACAGCTTCGAAATCGCACCCGCCAGCGCACACGCATCTCACAGCGCCTCTACAGCATGGCCACACGCTCCATCGTTCTACTGCGCGTTTGTGCCGCCGACGGTCGTCCCCGAGGCGGGCGCGTACGAGGGGGGGGCGTAAGGGGCACAGCCACCATGGGAGTCTGGAAGGGGGGGGTATGTTCCTGGGGGCGGGGAGGGGAGATGTACGGTGATGTGCAAAGTATGGATGGGCACCACCTTGATGTTCAAACGTTCACACTCAACACCTCGATGTCACCTCGATACTCAGCACCTCGACCTGCACACTCAACACCTCGACCCGCGCGCGCACGGACATGCGCAGGGCATTCCAAGGGCATTCAATATGCGAACTTGAAATTCCATTGAAAATCACTGAGTTCACACGGCCATGCCGCGAGGTTTAAATAATAAGTTTCACTTGAAGTTACTTCATTTCTACGAAGTGCTTGAATTTCCATGTCACTGAATAGGCTTCATGAGGCTCGTACACTTAAAACACACTGGTACCAATGTACTTATTCAATAAAATGTCCAAGCCACTGGAATCTCCAAGGAAAACTAAAGGAAAGCCGACTAATTGGTCATAAATAAAGGTGTTCGAGGTCCTGAAATACCCAGATCACTCGGCCATCATGCCGAAAGTATTTGGCACGTCCTTGGCAATAATGCTTCGCAAGGCCGCTTTGCGGCAGGGCCCACTACGCCATCTAGAAGATTCACGTTGGTGTCGCTCAAACAAATTACATCGTACACATATATTCAGAATATTAGTTTGTAATTTAAATATTCAACACTTGGCTGCCATGCTCTACACATATAAACGTTGGCACCAAATATAAAATCGAAGTTGCCACAGATTGAGTGAAAGCGGGCTGAGATTGAGTCAGAAATGAAGAGCCCATGAGCCAGAGGATACACAAGGGGCCCAAGGGACTTCTTGCTTGGCCAAATACAAGTGTAGGGATTGTGGGCGTCAAAGCTGGCAAAGTACTGGGTGCTATGGGCGAACTTGGGGGCCCAAGTTAGTTTCCGAACACTTTGCTCTGGCGAACCCACACAAAAAAACCGCATTTGTCGCACTAATAGCTTATCAGGATACGCAAGACTCAGAACAACTAGTCTGACGCACCCTGCAGAAGTATTTCCCACTGTTCCGACCTGGGCATTGCATGTAATCTTTTGGTAATCTTGCTGATCTTCTTCTGCAAGTGGAAGCATGATCAATGAAGAAACGGCAGAGCAGCGTTGAATCGGTTGGATGGTGCCCGCCGACGTGGTCAACGGTTGACAGCATTCGTGGACAGTGGAAGTGGCGGGCGTGGCGGCGTGGCAGGCGCCAGTGGCCGGGGCCGCCGGGCGGTGCGGGAGCATGACTCTGGGAAAAACACGTGACTCCACAAACTCTCCGAAATACAGAGAGCAAACAAAGAGCAAACAGTTCCCTTGGCCCCAACAGCAACCCAACAGTTCCCATTTATTCTGTACAATGATAAGTAGTCTTGATGATAGTATGATACTAATAGCGAGCCGTTGGCTTGCCGTTGGCGAGCCGAAGTTTTGACAACTGAACGATCTAAGACAGATCAACAAGCGACTTCCACAGAGCGTCACCGCGTCACCGGAGGTGTTCCGAGACGCTGTAATGTGTAGTTCTGTTGTATGTATAAAAGGGACTGACTTTGCAGAATACTACTAGCACTTCTGCACCCAGCTTCAAGTTCTCCGGTTGACGCCCGACAAGAATGGATCCTGTTCTCGGGCGTTCGAACTGGACATTACCTGCGGGTCCACTCTGCGACATGCATCATGATGACGAAATTTTTCCGGATCCTCCAGGCGATCAACATGAAGCCGCGGCTACAACTTTTACTGTGCGCATTGCTGGAACCTTGTCCGCAGCTGGTACTGAAATTGTTTGCTTCAGGGCCTGTCTACACAAGAGGCAGCAGTGATTGGCAGTACGCGATATCCGTATGCGAGTCATGATGAAGTCAGCGGGACAAACGTATGCAGTATTCTCTCGACGCGCCATCGTTGCTCACGGCCACGTTGTTCAGGGCCTCTTGTTGTTCCAGCATGATTCCACTATGTTCTTAGACGCCCCACTTGACCCGTTGAGTAACGGGGTATATTTGGTGTGTACCGCATATGTCATACCTACGGGTGGTACTGATATCCTTCGCTTCAGAGCCCATCCAGGCAAGAGGGAGGTATCACTGGCAGTACACCATATCCACATGCGAGTTTTTGTTATGTTTTTCCAGAAATGGTACGCGACGCACCAATCACAAGGAGTTTTTGATGACGGACGTCTCAAATTTAGAGCCACTCGTACCAAGTTGATACCTTCGGTCAGATATCCACAACGACTTGGGTGGGGAGTAGCAATATGGAACAAACCGTGAGTACCTTTCGCCATGGCTGAATTTTACGTTGACGCTACTTTTTACAGAATGACACGAAATACAGATATGATGCATACTCCTGGCCCTATACATTTACAGCGATCCCAAACGCCATGAATAACCAGCCAAATGCCCGTGCGGCTCGCCAACGATCTGTAACACCCCCCAAAAAATTATTTTTCTGCACATCTGTTTCTTGTCAGCGCACTTTCACTACAAGATACAGATTAAACAGTTCGTCTAATTTGAGATCTCTATATTAATTGAGCATGTCAACTGAAGGAGAATTTTTTAGCCCACGTCAACCGATTTCACACCGCTGCGGGACAGCAGAAGTGCCATCAGTGTGAACATTGCTCGTACACCACGTTTTACAGAACAGACTTGCCACGACACAGAAAGAATGTACACGCCGCAAACATTAACCAATGATTAAATCAGATCACCTTCTAGATGTCATGACATATTGCCCACACCCACGCTCCTTCAAGATATAAAACGTGCCCCAAGATTCACGTTCTCGTCCTTCCTTCCTTCCCATCCTTCCTTCCTTGCTTCATATCATGTTCGATTCTGTAGTCAATGGACGTCTGGACGCCCATCCGAAAACCTATACCACAACTACTTAGGCATGCCTGAGAACATAGTGGGTGATCTGCTACTCGTTATCGATGGGATAACGCTAATGTTTACCGGTTGGGAGTTGCAGGCTAATCTCGTCTCACAGGTTTCATACGACTTCTCCACTCCATCCCTAGCCCCAGTTCCCATTAGACTCGCGCAGTGACCCCCGCCGCGCACAACACCAACAGCCCTGCAGCATGGAAGGTCATCACCCATATCTGTTTCTCGTGTAGTCGCTTCGTGTATGTACACGCCCTTCTGTGCAACCGGTGCGTCTTCTCCCATCTCGTCGTTAGATTGATGCTTGTGGCCGACAGTTTCATTGCTAGTGGTGTTGCTATCTGTATCACACCCTCCTTCTCGAGATTGCGTCGCTGGGACCGCGCCAGCTCGACCGATTGTTGTACGTACAGATACCACTATCTGTTATCTGATCTTCTACTGTCGCCATCACCGTTTTATAGAATCGCTCTTTGACTGTTGCCCTTGTGTTGGGCCTTCAATAGCGGAGTCGATGGTGTGTGTTTAGATTTAATATTACCCCATGTTTCCGCACTTTTGTGTTATTTATCATGCTTGCATATTATTCAATATTATGGTGCTTTCGTGGTTATTTATCCCTGTCCACGGCTTTTCTGCGCCACTCGTTCGCCTTCGGCCCATCTGCCTCGTCCTCGTGCAACAACGATATGAACAGCAACAGCACTTTCACACAGCCGACTTTCTCCTCTGGCTTTGTCAGGCTTTGGGAATAGTCCTTGGCCACCCCCGATCAGCGAGCTGCCGTTCCTATGCATGCGTGGCGGCGGACAACGACGTGTTCAATTCGTTGGAATGTTTGGGGTAGAACCCCTTTTGCCGTTGGCGTGGAGGGCGGTGCAGGTGTGCAGGAGGAGCCCGATGACCCGCCTGCCGGTCGTTGAGCTGGAGTCATTTGCGCTCGAGGACGCGGACGACGTGTTCAACCACGCCTTCTCTCCCCGTTCAGCGTCGGCGGGGAGGCTGGGAGTGCGGGCGTGCAGGGCGAGCGCGATCACAGCCCGCTGCCGGATGTCGAGCTTGAGCTGTTCGTGCCGGATCTCCCGTCCAGTGGCTCTTCGTGGCGTCGTCGGCGGCGGCGTCGAGCATGGGGGTGCCACCTGGGCAATGCCTGGGGCCTGTGTCGCCCAATGTCGCCGATGCCGCCGGCCCGAGAGAGGTTTCAGAGCACGTACTCACAAGGCCATCGCAGACGCGCCTGCGGGCGTGGCTCTCGTTCACGGACGCCGCAACCGCCCCCCTTCGCATGCTGCGCGCCGATATCTTATCCCATGAGCCAGGACCAGCGCCGCCCTCCGCCCGCGCGGCCGGCAGCTTACATCGCGCCACATGTATAGCTGCACGGGCACCACGCGCGCAGTCCTCGCTACACGCCCGGTCATTGTCTGCAAGTATTCCCCGGGTCCCGGTATGCGCGGAATTCCCCCACCCTCTCCAAAGCGGCGCGCTTCGCCACACGTCGTATTAATTATACTTCGCTACGCACGCACGCGCTGACACGCGTCGGTCGCCATGTGTGCCTACTTCTACTATAAGTTATACTGTACCAAAGCGTGCGGTGGAAAATAGTGCACAACGCGCCCCAAGATAATGCCTATCCCGCGCGTCGCAACGCATAGTGCGGAGCGTACACATTGCTAGTGGAACACTGTCCCGTAAAACGGCGACGTGGATTTCTTTTTTCTTCCACACTATACCAATCTGATATTATAGGATTGAAAGGAGGAACTCACAAGATAGGATTAAAGCCAAACGAGAAAATTCCACTGTACTTTTTTACGGCCGCCAACAGTATCCCGCCCACGGCGCTCCGCGCGCTAAAAATAGCGGGTGGTAATACAGTACATTTCCTGGGCCGGAAGCTTACTTACCTGATTGTTGATCTCGGCGCTGCTGCATGAAACTTCTATTACTTTACGCCCCACATTGTAATTATGCGCATCGCGAGCAGTGGCCGAGAACGGAGACAATAATTTAGCAGACCCCGCCGCTGGCGGCTGAACAGATAGGGGCAGGAGGATTGCCACCCACCATATGCGTCGGCGCAACATTCAGTCGATCAGTCCCTCGCCTGGGCGCATCCACATGCTGTCCACCTCACATTCGCCGTACTCGCGCCGTGGCCCGCCGCCACCGTGCTGGCGCGTCGTTACCTCATTGTCCAACGACCGCGTGCGCGCGCTGCGCCGCCCGTCGGCGGTGCACGGCGCGTTGCCATGTTGAGGTCCGAGTCAGGCTGCACTGCCCAGCAGCACAGACATTACACAGACACGTCGTCCGACCGCTGATCGCGCGGCCGTGTGCACGCCGGGCGCCCTGCCGGACGCGCCACTAGCGCAGCGAATGTTGCTTACCGCGCAGTCGCGCCTTGCGCTCTTTTCCCATCTCCTGGGCTGTGGGGTGCACCGCGCGGTGCTCCGCCACTCCCGCCCACGTCCGCCTGGGCGTGTGATCATCGGTTAATAGTGATATACGTCACGAGATACGTGCGTCCCCAAAGGATATCCACTCTGGAAAATATAATGATAGGCGCCGCCGCGTCGGGCTGCGACTACTGACCAATTTCAACACAGAAGATTGATCACGAGCATAAGGAATGGCCCTGATCTCCAGCAACGAGTTGACCTGGATAGAAAATACGCTGTTGAATGTCTAATGCAGTTATCCCACTTTGATTCGGCGTGCAATGGGGATGTCATTAGTTTCATCGGCCGTAGCCTCGTATATTCAACCTCAATGAGCCGGCGAATTTTTTAAAAAGCTAATAAAAGGATGAGTTATAAATAAAACACAAGGCCCCACATTATCGGTGCTGTTGCGTCTCTATATTAGATTGCGTCGACATCACGAACCATTAAGCGCTGATGATAGAACACGAGGCGGTCGGCTTTAAAGATTTGATCCCGTCAAAAAAGATCCTACGTTACGGCGAGTATTTCTCGTTCAAATCTGTAATGTATCTAAGATTTGAACACAGAATCTGGAAAAACCAGAAGCTGTCGTGAGGCCAAGAGCATTGAGTATAGTACGGACAGCAATATGTGCACAAACCTGAACCAGCAGTGATATCTTATAAAGCTATTCATGATAAAACCCGGTACCATACAATCGTTGCACAAAACTAGTATTGTAATGGCATCCACTTTGCGTTCGCTTGTCATGATGGCCTAAGATCAGAAAATATCGCCCTACTCGCCTCTGAAGGCCTGAAGGCCTACAGCCAGCGAAGCTGCATACTCCATACGGCATTTGATTTCTGATACAAATCATACAATTGTCAAATTAATTTGAGTTTTCGAGTTTTGCGGCCAACAATTGCTGTGTTTTCAGTGTGACTGAGGAAATTGGTTAAAATCCAAAGCCTCGACTACCCATGCATTACTCCTTACTACTTCTATCCCCCCCTCTGTAGTGGTGGCTATCTGACGCTCGACGATAATGGGACATGACCTTGCCGTACTTTCGGATTCGCTATTACATGTAGCGTCGGCTTGCTATGTCCACCATGACCGCTCGCTGCACCTTTCAGGCGAGCAGTATCACGTCCCAGCTGCACCTGTCACGGTGCGCATTGCTGGCAGCTTCCCTATTGGTGGTGCTGATATTCTCTGCTTGCATGCCTGTCTGCAAAAAAGGCAGCGGTGATCAGTGTAGACAGGGAGCAATATCCGTATACCAGCGCCATCGATGTCGACGGGAATTTCGTACGTAATATTTTTTCGGTGTACTGTCATTGCTTATGGACATGTTGTTTAGGACAGCTTGGACCCGCATAATTCCACCCTGCTTGCAGACGGCCAACACTATGGGTTCGACGCGCTATATCAGGTGCGCACTGCGAAAGTCCTCTCCACAGATGGTACTGACATACTCTGCTTCAGAGCACGCCTACGCAAGACGCATATATCACCAGTGGTGCACCATATCCGTATGCAAGTTTTGGTGATATCTCTGCGGGAATGGTACGCCACGCGCCATTGGGCCGGAGTTTCTGCTGACGAACTTCTCAAATCCAGAGTAGCTCATACGAAGTCAACACCTTCAGTCAGACATTCACGGCGGCTGCGGTAGAGGGTGGAACCGTACGTACCTCAAGCTTTTCCTGGCTGCATTTTATACTAATGCAACAATTTATCACAGAATTACACGGGTGACGAACGCGATGCGCACCCCTGGTCCGGTGCATCTACAGAGAGCCCAGACACCACAGATAACGAGCCGAACACACTTGTGGCACATCGAACATCGGTACCACTCGACAAGAAACCCTCCTTTTCCTGTACGCACGAACCCTGTCCGAAAGCATTCACCACAAAGTACAGATTAAAAAGTTCGTCTAATTTTCAGCCTATCTCTGTCTTCATTGAGCATGTCAGCTGAAGGAGGGCTCGTTAGCACACGTAAACCGATTTCACACCGCTCGGGAGCGACAGGAGCGCCACCAATGTGAAAATTGTTCTTACTCAACGTGTTACAAAACGGACTTGCTACGACACCAAAAAAATGTGCACGCCCAGCCAACACATGTTCGCCTCGTGTGCTCTCGTTTGCCGCGAACAACGATTTAAGCAAGATTTAAGATCTCTTTCTAGATGATATGGCATAATTGTCTCACACTCCTTCAAGATATCAACGTGCCCCCAGAATTCTCGTTCCCATCCTTCCTTCCTTCCCTCATGTCGTTTTTATGGACGTCTGGACGCCCCATAGCAAATCTATACTACAACTACTTAGGCATGCCTGAGCAGTGAGAACCTAATAGTGCGTGATCTTTTATGCTATTGTTGGGAGATGGCTAACGTTTACCGATTTGGAGCTGCAGGCTAATGTTGTCTCACAGGTTTCGTACTATTACTCTACTCCAGCCCCACCTCCAGTTTTCGCTAGAATTTCGCAGTGGACCACGTCGAGGACAGGAACACTATCAACAAACCCATTTCCTCGTGTATATGTAGCTGGTGCGTCTGCTCGTATTTTGTCATTAACTTGACGCTCGTGACTGACAGCGTCGTTGCTAGCCATTTTTCAGCTCCCAACTGCTGCCTGTATCACATCCCCCCTCTCGCGATCGCGCCACTGGAACTGCGCCAGCTCTCCCATTTAGTGTATGTACACCACTGTCTGTTGTCTGATCTTCTACTGTCGCCGCCATCTGACATCATTTGCTGCAGTCGCTCTTTGACCCGACGGCGGAGAGATTGGCGTTCATGTTTATCATTGAATTTAACGCCCTATGTTGTTGTGCATTCATGTTATATATCATGTTTATGTGCTATATTATTGGTTCCATATGCTAAATTGATCGACTTCACAAACAACAGCACTTGGACTCTCGCTGCAAAAATTTCCATTGTGCTTGAAATACAAACCCCAATTCGAGGCGGGGCTGGGCTGGGCTCGGATATCTCTTTCAGCGGTACGCCTTCTGCCTCTTCATTTGATAGTGATCAGCATGTTCACCTCATCCTCATCCAACAACGCCGCAAGCAATACCTTCGCCCCACCAAACTTCTCCCTGGCTTCGCGCAGGACTTCGGCCTCTTAAACGCGTGAGGTGCCGCCTCTCACCTCAGGAGCGGACAATGACATAGTCAACTCGTCCTTCTAAGGCGCCTACACCATGTTCACTTGGAACTACCCGTTCGGTGTCGGCGGGGATGGCGATGCAGGTGTGCAGGTAGAGCGCATCAGTCCCTGCCGAGCGCCGATCCAGAGCTGTTCCCGCCTAATTCCTCTTTCGATAGCTCCTTATTGTCCTCCTTATTTTCGCCTGCGTTGAGTGTCTCTTGGAGCAATGAATATTATGTCTGTCCTAGGATCTGTGCAGTCTTTTCAGTTGATGGATAGCCTGCGCTATTAATGCCAGATTGTAGACGTCGCAATCATGAAATATCACAAAGTGCACCCGGCCACTGTCTCCATCGCACGGAGCTGCTTTCCCCGGAGATTGTTACTTCTATTTCATTTCCAACCATTGGCAGATGGCTGGGCGGGATAGCGTACATGTGGATGAAACGCGTCCCTTCGATAAGGACTGGGAGAAGGATAAAAGTTTGGGGAAAGTATATATAGATTCTTCACTGGCTTTCGGGAAATAGTCACCATATGTTTTCGAGGAATCATTAATCATCGGCAATTGCACCGCACAACATTGAAAACGACACTATTTTTACAATTGAGTCACGGTGTCAGAAACAATAGAATGTCTATCGGACATCGGACGATGGGATTGCTTCTTGACCTTATATCGAAAAAGGCAACAGAATTTTAGAGTCTCTTACGAGGAGGTACCTTCCGAGCAGTGCAAGACGGCAGTCTGGTAGCCACACAGCAGCATATAACTCAACATTGTTAAAATAGAGGAATCCATGCGTAAACGTCCAGGGCTCAGCGCCGTACGCTGGTGTAAGCCCGGCCCTATGCGTGGGACTTCGAAGGCGGATGAGAATACGTAACGGTGAGATGTGGTATGTGTGATATTGTGAAATACGAGGAGATTGCGGTGAAACTCCCGCAGCCAGAAGCTGCGATCTGCGCCCCATTCAGACCGTCCGGTAATGTAGATTTTTAATCAACGGTGTGCGTCGTTTCGGAGCACACCTCATATATCTATGGTAGTCAGTCGAAAGTACTACATCGATTGATATGGACCCATGTAGACCAACATAACACATGGCTCTATAAATGTGAACATCTGAATATGATTTACGCACCGCCAATCCCACGAGAATATACAAGGCCAGGAAAGAGCTCAGCCAAACGACTTTCGAAAATGTGTTCTAACTGTTTGCTTGCACCAGCACCACTAAACTTGCCACCGCATTTGGTACGCAATGCTAGTGCTCCGAGTGCTCACGGATGGTACTGACGGCAATTCTCTTCCTCAGAACCTCCCTCAGCAGAGGGTTGCACCCATCCTCAACAGTGTTACGGATCTGAGATTCAATAATAACGCTCTCGAAATAGTACGCAACGTGCATTTGGATTGGGTTTTTTCCTGACGGACTTCCGTGATTCAGAACCACTTGTACCAAGCTAATTATTTTGCCTCATTTCCGGTAACTCAGGCGAGAGGTAGTAATATACAACAGACCGTGAGTACACCCTCCACGGCTACTTATTATTGCCTCTGATGTGACCACTTTCTCAGAATGACGCGACGTTCATTCAATGGTGCGCGAATGGATCTGCAGAGGGTATAGAGGCCACCTATATAAATCCAGACCCATCTGTGGCGCAGAAACCGTCTATTCCCAGACCAAGAAAAACCTTCACCTGCCCGACCTGTCAAAAAATATTCACGTCGAGATACAGGTTGCAAAGTTTGTCTCGGCTCTCTGTATGTCCATTGGAAATATCCGCTGAAGTAGGAGTACTTCTAGCGCACACCAACCGGTTTCACACCGCCAGTCCGAACCAGAAGCTCTACCACTGTGAAACGTGTTCCTACAAAACGTGTTACAAAACGGACGTGAATCGACACCGAAAAAGGTGTACAGACGCTACTTAGGCGAACTCATGGCAGTTGCGTAATGATATACCCATGCCCACGTTCACATTGACATTTTGCTTATCATATTCCCTCTCGCTTCCGCATCCCTCGTGCCGCCCCGGCTCAGATATTTATTCAAGCACACTCCCCTATTCCTGTTCGGTCTATTTCCACACCCGTTAATCTGTCGTTCATTTTTAAAACTGGCGGCCTGGATGTCTGTTGCCTGATCTAGTATACTGTCACCACATTTCGTACTAGAGTGCTGCCTTTGATCGTTAATCGTTCAAGAGCGGACGGGACGGTGGTAGGTATTATATTTTGCTGAATTTAATTTTATATCTTTATGTTATCGTGCTTTCGTGAAGTGCACCGACCCTTTGCTTATCTTCCTTTCGCACAACTTTCACAGTGATGTTCCGGGTTCCCTGGACCCTTTTGGGCTTGCACGAGGCTCTCAGAATATACAAGTAAAAATACATTCAAGAGACCATCAGCTCACTCTATACTGTAAAGTCTCCAATTTAAATGCATCAGCGCGTGTGCAGTCCCCTTTGACACCTGTTCGGCGTGTGGGGTGCTCCCGGCGCCTCTCATCATGAGGCGCGTGAAGAGTTTACGTAAATATATTATTAATAATGATATTAGTTACATAATAAGTCACTTTCCCATACGTCGCATTTCTTCCAAATTTCTTCGGGGGGGTTTTGCGGCCGGTGTGAGCAGAACAACCGTTGCTCGTACCGTGGATACACGGAAAGGTATGGGTTATGTATGCGGGTTTGGACTGAATTCCTAGACAATTCCTAGACGATGTTATCGCTGCCAAGCATATGCCATGAGGTCCAATTTTAATTTCCAGTCGCTAGGATTTTCTCACCGTCTCCCCTCACTCTCCCGGGCCTTCCGAGTCACTCTCCGCATCTTCTTTGCCACCCACCCCCCGTAGAACTGGTGTCGAAGCCTCTCCCGTATTCCCAGGGTGCCATGTGTGGACGACGTATCTGGTGTTCCCTTCAGTACGGCTCGCGGACGACGTATCTGTTTCGTCGCCGTGGTGCACACCTTTTTCGGCGGTACTTGCTGCATCACCCATCTCGTCCGTCCGCTGTTCGTTCCGGACTTCTCGTTCGACCGGTTCTCTCCCTCATCCGCGGCTGGACGGCACGTTGTCTCCCGTTTCCCCGGTCCCCGCACCACATGTCACCCCTAGGCCCTCAGTTCACGACCGGACTTGATCGATTTATCGTACCCATTGGACCTCTTGGTCAAGCAGCGCTGACCGACGGTGCGGTCAAGCAGCGCTGACCGACGGTGCGGAGCGTGGGCGACTCTTCTGCATGTCCTTCTCCTTCGACAATGTTCACAGCCGACGGCCCAAGATTGGTTTGTATAGCAGCGCGACTTACTATAATCCGCAACCTGAAATGTGATTGCGCAGTTCAAACATCCCAGTGGCATTGTCTACCCGATGGCTCGCCTTTGGCCAGGTAGGATGGGGACGGCTAGGAGGATTTCTTCACCTAGACTTTCTACAACAGGCAAGCACGCTCGTAGGCACACTGGGGGATACCAGCATCAGCGCCGGCTCAATTCGAGTAGGAGAGTTCTGTGCTCGCGCACTTCCGAATTGCTGCAATTTGAGATGCGATCGCGATGATTTCACGGGGGATGTAAGTGCATATGGATGGTCCCCGCGCTAGCATCATCCAGCCTGTCGCACCTGCACGTCGTCTTGCGCCTCTTCCGTAGGTCGGTCTCCGGTGGCGCTCCCTTGATGTTTCTGTCGCCCGTTCCAACCTCTCACACAACTCGCACTTTTAGTATTCATCTTTGGTGCCTGCTCGAGGTCAGTTCCCCGCAGAGAGTTTTACGTTCTATATACACTCCGTTAATGACGGTCTACTTATGACTGTTCCGATTATTTATTTCACTCACATCGCTTCCGCCCGCATGATCTCCCCCACCGTTCTATGTCTACGTCTTTGTCTGTCTGCCTGTATTTCTGGATGACTACCGCTCTAATCACCACTGACAATTTTTGAGCGCGCTGTTTTCTACAAGAAAGAGCATGGGCAGGAGGCTTATAACCCTCCATCATTCAATTCCGGCAAAAGGATACTTCGACTGCTGTGCGTTCTTTTCCATGTGCATCTCTGGGTACGAGATACAAGCAAGAAGATGTTACGCAGCGCAAATGCTGCGTAGCTCCGGGTGAAATGTTTGCTGATACGAATACGCATTGTTTGACCTCTGTTATTGCATTGCGATGCGATACCGCCTTTACAGACCCTTGTTGAAGCTTCCAGCAGAGCAGGTAAAAATTTTCACGCTGTACTTGCTGTGTTGGCTGTGCACCTCCGATTAGGAGCGTAAGTGGAAGCGCAAGGAAGCGCAGTTCTTTCTGTTGGAAGAGACTATTTGGATTGCATCAAGCTCGGTGGTGGGATTCGGGCTCGGCTTGTCCTGCTACATAGCGGAGAGACTTCCCGCTGTGAGTGCTGCGTAGCTCAGCCCACACCTGCGGTGTATGCAATGCCTGGTACCCATAGTGCCCAGAGATCTCACTTAGCGCCCAGAGATCGAGATTGATCCATAATGGCACTGTGCATCTCACATCCACCAAACCGTATACCGATGCGCTGAGTTCTCCTCTCGTCCCATCTTGGATTATCCACGCCAATCTGCTTCCATGGCCCAACTTCAGCATGCTTTATCTACAGACTGCCATGTCCGTACTTTCTGGTAGGAAGGCACTCCTTTAGCCGACTATTCTCGGATTGCTGTGTTAATCAATGACATGTTAGTGAATGGTATTTTCGATGAAACACGGGTCCGTTTGGCAGTTGATGGACATGTCGGGATTTGCTATGTCGGACTGAACTTAACTTGATTTTAATCGTGTTAATAGTGATTTGATACACGCAGGGTTATCAAGGTATATATACAGTAGAACCTCACTGTCCTGCTCTGTACCCCGTCCAAACCATTCAGCCAGGAACAAGAAATGCTTACCTTACCACATCACCTAATTTCGTATCTCCCATGCTAGCATGAACCCAGCTAGAATAATGTTTATGAGAGAAATTGTACCTCTTAACCAGCAAAACTCACAGGACCTGCTAGACCATGCCTGAACCTCCAGAAAAAGGCCTCCTAAAGCCCTTCTGCTCCTTCCCAACTTGAAACTATATCTTGATCTTGATGTCTTTACATCCAGATAGCTTGACCACAACATAACCTTCCAGATCCATCAACAAAATCCTCATAAAATGATTTGATCACCACTCCAACACCTAGATCTCAATGGCAGTCAACCCATTGATAGTCTTCAGAATCCACTCCAATCAGCTACACTACTGCTGCAGCCTTCCTTCAGCAGTTGTCTCCTTATCTCCTCCTCCTCCCATACTTCTAGTCAACATTTTCGAGTCAGGAAGTTCTAAAAACAAATCCCGAGCTTCGGTTGACTTTGGGCGCCTGAGCGCGCCTCTTTTCTTGGCACAGACAAGTGACAATATTTATCTACAAGGCAGTCAACACAAATGATGCCACCACCGCGTCCATTATGATATATATTGACGATGCAAATCCACTTTAACGTCCTTGAATATTCACATGAGGCTTATCCTTTCTGATCCTTAGTGCCGGTGAGCAGTTCTTACTTATTTCAGGCTTTACGTGCCGACACTACCCTCATTGCCTCATACTGCAACAAGGAATCCGAATATGCTCACGAGCTTCGCGTCAGCCGGCAGGAGGAAATCCAGGTCTCGCCAGTTCAAAACGAGAGTGTGAGTTGTGATTGTTACAAGTTCCAGACAACCCACAATGGAGGGTGATGCATTGATGAGTGTGTGTGAGGCAATGTTTCGCACACAAATTTCGGAAGAGCCTTGCAAACATACTTAGGCTGAAATAAGTACTGCAAGACCCAGAGCAGAAATAGCGGGGGTGTTTTGAGATCCATTAGTAGTAGAGCGACTAAGTGGCTCGGAGCGGCAGGTATGAGATTTAGAACATTTCTAGTTCTACGCCGTTGTTTCTGAACTGAAAGCAGGGATGCCAGCAGCCGCCCCATCAAATTGCAAAGTATTTCGTCCGCGCTCACCGATTCAGAAATCTTTACAGATTGACATCAAGAAAGACCCCTCCGATTCTACTCGTACTAGTAGATGCGTCTTTTAAACATTTTTTTGAAACTCCAGCGACCTCGCCGGTAGGCAGCGACACTTATATTGTAGGCTCGACTTCAGCCAACCATAAGTCGATCTTCCTGGAGCAATCCTCAAGAGTGAGGAAATTGGGGGGTACTTAGCGGGCTATGCCGGTGTCAGCCGGCCCTACGGCTTTATCTAACAACGGAATATGCCCGGGGTAGAAACAATTATAGAAAATGGTCTGAAGTTCTAAACCGTTGATCAATTTGCTTTGCATTCTAATGGACTCTGCTCTCAAACATTCGTGTACCTTTCCCCGCACTTACGGATTATTCTATTTTGAAACCCTGTTTCTTGTTGAAACCCAGGGTTTCTGCAACTATTTTTTGAAATCCTCGAGTGCAATATTTGTACTCTGTTTGTGCGTGAATGAATATCTGCCGAATTGATCCGAGTGTACTGCCGTACTTTCGGCTCCGCTGGTCGTCTCTTGCCTATCCCTGCCTTTCCTGCGTACACACTACTCTTAGTCTAAATTCCTTTCAGTAGGCTGGGAAATGGTATAGTGGTGATTCCATTTATTTTATCAATAAGCTTCAAATTTTTCTACGGGGTATGTCTTCAACCACTCGGTTGATTTTGACCATTGCGGTGTTCAGGCGCGCGTCCACGCCGTGCTGTGGCTCGTACTTACATCTATGCGCCCTGACAATATGGTGGGCCTCAAATCAAGGAATTGCATTTATTTTGCCCAATATCAGCACAGACAAGGTTAGCCCATGTCTAGCGTCCCTAGTTTGCGGCGCTTTCGCGAACACATGTTTATAAATTATGGAGCATTGTGGCCTGACATACACGCGCCGCGGTCAAGCGTGTACTTTGTCTGAGTCTCTGAAAATTACTGCKGRCCYTTATCTTGCTTCTATGATGTGTATATCTAAGCAGAACATGTCTGAGCGCTTGATGAGCGCTACGAGTGCGTCAAGAACGCGCGACCATGGCTCACCACGCGCCTGAAGCGGACATTGAATCCGATGCTCTGCCAACTGACTGCCGCCCTTATTTGCCTTTTTGAAACCCTACAGAAACCCGGCTTCAAAGTAAGAAACTTTGAAACCCCCAGAAACCCGGTTTCAAAATAGAATAATCCCCGCACTTACACCTGATATATGGACATGACTTACTTGTTTGGCAATGCTCTGCATATGCACAGCGGCGTTGCATTCTGTGACCCACGCTAAATGAATTTGCTTCAGTGCCTGGGCGCTTACTAGGAAAACCAGATCCAATCACAGTTTAGATTGATTTTAATGATGCCGATCTCATTGACACGCAGGATCATCGATCATCTCAGCCTGAACTTTTCGTAATCATAGCTGCTTGCTTAATTACTTTCCGATGCGGCCCTTTCGTAATGCTGAGATGTTATGTGGATCTAAATTTGTTCACCGAAAACCGCCATCGATACCTTGCTGTAGCCCTGCGGCTGTGACCAAGTAAAAACTGTATAAAAGAGTCAACTTTCTATATGAACACGCCTTGCGGAGACCTTCTGCATGATCTATAGTTGTGGCTATCTGACATCCGTCGATAATGGTTCTTGATCCTTTGCTTCCACGTTCGCCCCCACACATAGGATCACTCCCAAATACATCCAATGAATTTTTTCCGTACCTTTCAAGAGATGAATTACTAGTCATCCTTTCTGGAATACTTGCGGTGCGCATTGTCAGCGAGGACCTGTCCATGTGGGTGCCACTGATGTGCTTTACTTCAGAACCTGGACTCGGATGTGCAAGAGGCAGCGCGCGTACCATTTTTGTATTCCAGTGCCAACGACTTCCCGCTGGAAACGGTTCGGAATTTGATCTGCTTTCAACGCAGGAGCTTTTCTCATTGACATGTCTTTCAGAACAATTTTGACCTACTTGACCTTACCGGGCTCGCAGACGTCAATGACTCTCCTAACGAGTTATATCCGGTGCACATATCTGCTATTCTCGCCGTGGATACCACTTATTTCTCCACTGCAGGGCCAGTTTGCACAAGAACCAGTGCCGGGAGGCTCGGACAGCACTCCACATGTGTATCTCACTGACGGCCCCACCCCAACTATTGCAGTAAATCTGGCAGGCACTGGTGGAAATATACTACCGACAGTAAGCATCATTTTCTGCGGTTGATGTCTTACTTTGTGAATGCGATTATTTCTCCAGTGTAATCCGCAATATCCATATGATGCCTTCGCGACCCTGGGTGCACCTCCAGGAACCACGAGCACAATATATAACCAGCCAAACGTACTCGCCGGGCATCAACCATCTGTACCACTTTTCAAGAAATCTTCAAGTTTCCCCTGCCCGCATGAGTCCTGTGGGAGTAAATTTACCACGAATTATCGATTGAAAAGTTCGTATTGTTTGTCTAGTGGGCATTTAAATATTGGCTGAAATAGAACTTGTAAGCACACATCAACGCACGACACACCGCCCCCGAGTTGCAGGTGTTCCACCGGTGTGAAAAATGCCCTTACAAAACGCTTTACAAATCGGACCTACCGCGACACCGAAAGACTTGTGCACGCAGCGCCAAATTGTGTTTGTCGCGTGCAAATTAAATAGTGCACTCTTTCTGGATGCCCTGACATCAATTCCCCACGCTCCTTGAAGATACCCGGATCCCCCCACATACCCATTTCTTTCCTTCCTTCACTTCATTCTCAGTTCCGCAAACCGTGAATACCTGTCGCAAAGCTTTCCCTACACATACTTGGCAATAGTATGCCTGAGAGCCTAGTAGGTGACTTTTCCTGCGGTTGATGCGAGGCTAATATTCGTCACTTGAAATCTATAGGTGGTCGTCACCTTGCCGATTATGTACAACTCCACCTCAACCCCATCTCCAGTTCCCAATCTCCAGTTCCCAATAAACGCCCGCACTGATCTCATCGGCAAGTTAAACCTCTAAAATCTCCCCGGCGCCCTGCAGCTTCCCACCAAATGTCGCCCATACCGAAACATGTAGAGTGGCACGCAGCGCTCCATATATGTTATTACACCCGAATCTTCAGCTCTTTCTAGTGCGCCACCCTTCGTCTCCACCATTATATCTCGTTCCAGCTATACTGGACCTCTCTTGTGGTCACCCATGCGCAGAACCGGACCGCAGCATTGCCGCTGACGCCTCGATTTCAGCAGATTGTACACCTGCTGGAAATGCTTACAACACCTTTCCAACTGTCATGCTTGTATTCCCCGGCTCAATGACGCAGTCCCCAGCGGGGCGTTAACGCTGTCCTGGGGTATACAGCGTGCTCGTCATCAAGTTTGGTTACGCTCCCGCGCTACGGACGTTCAAACGTCAAGTTCAATCACTTCGTCCTGGTCCCTGGATCCTCCCTTCATACCGCAGTCACTTCGCTCCCCCACAAAAATACAACAAATCGCAGATTGAGGTGTAAGTCACGATTGTCTTTTTCCCTGCAGATACGATCTGACGGAACGTATGCCAGGCCACGTCACCCCATTACATTCCGAGCCTGTCGTTTGCGCGTGGCCAGCCTACTTCGTCCCCCAACACCACCATCATATCTACCACCATCACCACCACCCCTTACCCCAGCGTCATTCTCCCTCGGATTTCAGTGGGGTACTGGCCACCGGACGGTCGCGCAGTGCAGACCCCTCGGTCTTCACCTCATTAGGCAGCGGATAGCCGCTGGTCATTCAAGCATGGGGCGGGTTTGGTGCACTCTTCGGCACAGCGCACACGTCATTTGACAGCACTCTCACAGCACGAGCATAGCCTTCGCGAGATTTTAGCGGGCCTGTTCGCCGTGAACATTTCGTGCGGTGTCGTGTCGCCTCCTCTCCCACTACGTCCACGACCAGATCACTAACTAGCCAGACAGAGACCCATCATCCACATTTCCCGTCTCCGTCGCTAGTATCCGTACGCGCGCACATACACCTTGAACAGCGATCGCGAACATCGGATCCACCGTGTACAGCTCTCAGCTCGCTCTCCGCGCGATCGTCGATTGGATGTACGACTTCCATGGCGGAGTCCTATATGCTGTAAGATGTACGAATACGTACATCCACACGCAGCACTGATACCCAACATCTGGAAATCCAGCACCCGGACAGCCGGCCGCATGTCAGATCGGTCAGGGCCACAAGGGGCGCGTCCCACTGCGGTGTCTCTATCGCCCTCCATCTCCCCCCGCTCCGCGTGCCACCCGCTCCTACTAAGATTTTATTTTTTCATTATACATATACCCTTCGTTCTCGTTTACGACCTATCATGATTATTGTTGACCCTTTAGCCCTTTATTTCCTTGCTATATTCGTTCCCCACTCGCGCTTTCGTTGCTATGCATTTGCTTTTCGTTGATGTTTGTCCTTCTGATCTGGCCTCGGTTTTCTGCCGGGCGTGTTTTAGACATTGAATTAAACCGTAATATTAACGGTACGAATTGGACTTACTTAGAGGTACTCTGAGTCGAAGTTTAGGTCAAAAATTGTACAATGTATCCACGCGTCAAATAACAAAATAAATATGCAAAGAAGAAATAACCCCCCGGAAAGGGAGATGCATACTGAAGCTGAAGACTGGAAAAATATCATAATTTCAGACCAAGTTACCCTTCTCAGCCCTCTGGATTGTGGTAATAGAGCCTTTTAAACTGACGCGCCAGAGGGTACTAGTTTCCTCGCTACTTACAGCTGCTGTGTTATTAAATACCACCAGGTGCACGGCGTGTGTCTTGTCAACGGTGGTCATCGATATCTCGCACTCCCCAACAAGGTTTTTTTTACAATAGAAATATACGGATCCATTGTCAGGCCGGGAATAGATACCGTATATATTGGATAGAGAGTGTTCG
Organism: Hypholoma sublateritium FD-334 SS-4; assembly: GCA_000827495.1. Lineage (NCBI taxonomy): Eukaryota > Fungi > Basidiomycota > Agaricomycetes > Agaricales > Strophariaceae > Hypholoma > Hypholoma sublateritium. The sequence goes on along the minus strand of KN817749.1, from coordinate 1,581 downwards.
ATCTTGATTTTTTTTGTGATGCGAGTAAAGATTCGCCGAGGCCTCTCGGTCGCCCCTATGATATATGTAGTGCACAGGCCTCTATTACAGTGATGTGCAAGTCGCCGACTAGTTCCTGCTGGCGACCGACTAGTCACTTTGGTCGTGATGCAGTGTTGGAAAGTCACGACCAAGTCAGGCAAGTCAAGTCATGACTTGTTGATGGGTCGGCGACTTGGTCGTGGCTAGTCAGTGACTAGTCATTGATGGAAGGCTGCCGAGGCTGCCGAGCGTGAACGGCCCGAAAGTAATTATTTATAGATGATGTCTCGCCGTTGTCGCGCCAATAATGTAATCTCGCAATCCATCATGTCTTTTGCCTACCAAGGATGAAAATACTCAGGTGAATATATATACGAACGAGAATTATATAGATTCAGACATCTGTGGGGGCTCAAGTAGCATATATATCCATAATTTATATATAATGATTATATATCAGAGGCTCCAAATCTGACAGTACTACAAGTTACAAACCATCGCCCGAGTCCCGACGCCCGCGCTAGGGTCTGCTACCAGTTTCGTTACATCACCCTATACTTCATCTGCAATGTCTGCAACACGTGGAGCCTCGTGGTGGCTATCCGACCTTTATTTTATAGACCATCCGGCAAAGAAGGCCGGCCGCGCAGATGAAGCAAAGTGGGGAGATAAATGGCGCATGTATTGCACAAATTGTTTCGCACATCATATTACTGAGATTATGCGAAAAAACGAGACTGCGGAGAGGACAGGCCAGCCGCTGGTATTTCCAAGGGAACAGACAGGCATTGAGACATACTGTAAGATTTGTTTTGATTTTAATCTGTGGATATATACAAATATATTAAAATGAGTTTATGTACAACAGTATGGGGATCAGCTGCGAGTCAGAAGGGTGGAGCATACGGATACCGACGAAGCGCAAAAGAAACACTGTTGAACCATCTTATCAAGTGCGATTATCAAACAGAAGACGTAAAGCTCCGCGCAGTAAATGAAAATCGCACCAAATCTCCTGCACGACACCACCCATACTCACTACCTGAGGGATCAGCAAGCCATCCGAGACTTCCTCAGCTTGTTATTCACCCATCAAATTTGACCGCGTCTGGTAGCCAATCGACTGGACACAATGAATTCCCACCAGTCCCCGGAAATTCTGGATTTCAACCACAACCCGAAGTATCTCATGCACCAATACCGTACATGATGTCGCCTCTCAGTGGTGCGTCTGGTAGCGGACAACCCAGCCCGCTTCTGTTTCACCCAGGAGTAATGGGATTCCCTGCTGCCGCTCAGTTCAGCCCTGCACAGTCTCGCGCTTCCACCCCTTTCGAATCTAATCTTAGCGCCGGCCGGAGAAGTAGCCGAGGCTTGAGATCGACGACACCATATTCAGTGGCAGCCTGGGATGCTGCAAACCAGCAGGGATTTGAAAATAGACTTGCGCGACTTACAGCCTCTGCTGGACTACCACTGTCATGGGTTGACAATCCGGAATGGATAGGCTTCGTTGAGGAATTTGTTCCCCATGCACAACCATTTGACCGCAAGGCACTC
>KN817747.1:0-28074 GCA_000827495.1 Hypholoma sublateritium FD-334 SS-4 | reverse complement strand
GGCCCTGCAAAATATACGCTTGCAAAACAGAACCATGTCGAATAAATAAGAGCGTACAGTGATTAATTATATTGTTACATCTGGGTATGAACTGTACAGAGTGACCCATTTTAACTTTGTCACTTTCTCGCAGTCAGAATACATATAAACCTGGCACTCCATACAACTCTCCTTCTCATCCACACTCATCTTACCACATCCAACCTCACCCATCTGCACCTCAGCTCACCACTGTCAACATGATCACAATCTTGATACTGAGAAAAGCGGCCAAACTCAAGATGCAGAACAAACTCCTCCGTGGAGGAATCATCGCGCTGGACAAGATATCGAAGCAGCTGCCGGCACATACTGGCCACCTAGCCATTGTGTAGGTCCGCTTTCTCGATCACGGATCATGCTAACACGCGCCGAACGCCTGTCGAACAGTTCCACCCCCCACGGGCCCCGTAGCTCTGTGGTCTCGCGCCTTTATGCGAACACCAGGAACGGGGAACGCTTCCTCGGTCTCCTCATATTCACGCTGGACGAGCGCGCCCCAGAGTACACTTCGGCGGAGGATTGCTGCGGCCGAGCGGGCGAACTTCGAGGCACCTACCTGTCGAAGCTTCAGGACCGGCTCAAGAAAATCGGGTACGTCTTACATTGCGTCAACGATTGTATATTAAGGTATATTTTTCAGAACTTGGCCTATCTCCAGAAAGTAGAATACGCGTTTTGTTTGTGGACGGGGCGCTTGGCGGTAATGCCACGCGGTCGATATTCGCGTTTTGCTGACGGGCGTTTGCGTTTCCTATATCTGACTTTCCCCATGTAACACAACAAATATAAAATACACAAAATCATTCTATTTCTTTGCGAATATTTCCGAAGCCTGGTGGTAGCTGTGTACGCCCTGACAATTTTATACAGGGCCCAGTGCATGGTTTGCGTTTCCCATATATAAYTTTCCCTATGTAACACAACGAATATAAAATACCTGAAATCGTTTTATTTCTTTGYGAATAGTTCTGATGCCTGGTGGTAGCTGTGTATGCCCTGATCAATTTATACGGGGACCAGTGCACGGTTTGCGTTTCCTATACATGACTTTCCCAATGTAACACAACGAATATAAAATACACGAAATCATTTTCTATCTTTGCGAATATTTCTGAAGCCTGGTGGTAGCCGTGCATGCCCTGATCATTTTATACCGGGGCCAGTGCATGGTTTGTGTTTGATTTATCTGACCTGCCCAATGCAACACAAGAAATATAAAATACTTACACCTTTTTTCTTTCTTTACCGATCCATAACACTCTAACTTCAGTATTGCATTTGATATGTATGGCCGTATGAACGATACCTGGCATTATTTGATACTACCGATGTAGCCAAATATTGCAAGATCCACAAGGGCTCAGCAGGATATCCCCGTTTTGCTGATGAATTCCAAGCCGAACTACCGCAACTTGACCGCGACATGTATCACGGTACCATCTCTGCTTCGCGAATGAGGACGGCTTTTTCGATCTCTATCATCCAGCTTATTCGAACAGTCCTTCTTGAGGTCCGTGGAAGAGGGCAACTTGAAGACAACCCGAAAAAATCCAACATGAAATTAACGAAAAATAAAACCAAGTGAAGCACAAAACGAAGATATAGATAAATATACAAAGCGATGATGGTATGGTAATGTACAGGTATGTGTGGTATGATATTCCAAGGATATAAAGTGGTCGTTAAATAATATGCATAAAGAGTCGTCGTCTAGGTCATAAATGCTCGCGCACAGCGCACAGCGACGCCAGACGACGCCGCCTACAGTCTCCACACCGCGCGTTTGGGCTGATCGCGGCTTACGTTGGAGAGCGAGCTGTAGGAGCCGGACCCGCGCTTATCCGACTGCAGCGAGTAGGTCCTCATGCGGTCGTGCTGCATAGGCGACTGCAGGGAGTATGTCCGCACGCGAGCAGGGGAGTCACTCCGCTCGCCGGAATGCGAGCTGCTTGTGTTGCCGAAGAAAAGGGGGTTGAACGAAAAGCCGGCGTATGGCCCCGCCTCCAGCCTGCGGACCGGCGAGCCAGGGGACGACGAGCCGGCCGAGGGCGAAAGGATGATGGACATCGACGGCCGGCGCGGAATCGTTCTTAATGGGGGAAGGGGGACGGGGAACTGCATGTTGTACGAGTGCCTCCGCGACCGCGGTGGGGTTTCTCCAAAGCTGGGCTTCCTGTTCGGCGTGCGGATTCCGGCCGACGTGACGCAGGTGGTGTTCGACATGGTCGACATCCGCTCGAAATCCGAGCCCGAGCACGTACTCGCGTCGTCCATGTGGTTTTCGCCGAAGTACTCCGTGGGCTCCTCGTCGATCGCGTTTAGCGCGGCAGTTCGACTCTCGATGAGGTACAGGTGCTCGAGCAGCTCTTGCTCTTGCTCGTTTGACAAGCCCTGTTCTACGAGATGCGCCTCGCGACTCAGCTCGAGTCGCTCAACCTCCTTCGTCAACCTGCGGTAGTCTTCGCGCCAGTCTTGCGCCAGTTGTTGGACCTCCAGCTCGTGCTCGGACCGTAGGGAAACAAGCGCCTGCCTACATTCTTCGACTTCCGTGATAAGTCCCTTCACGAACTCCTCGGTCAACCGCTCCTTCTCGACGTCCAGTGCCATTTTTTCCGCCGCGCGCGCGACGACGAAACCGCGAGATCGTTTCAGCACCTCGGCCTCGCCCACTAAGTGGTCAACCGCCTTCTGCTGTGCCCATATTTTGTTCGACAGCAAAAGCCTATCGCAGAAGGCCTGAAATGCATTCGCGCGACTCGTGTGCTTGATGGAATCAAGGTGTTCGCGCAGTCGCTTGACTTCGCGCTGTTGCGCCCATATCCGGTTCTGGAGCAGTAGTCGCTCGCAGAAAGCGTGGAACGGATCCCGTATCTCGGTGGTCTTGTGAGCGGGCAAGGGTTTGGCGGGCCTCGGTTTGGGGGTGGTGCACTTCTCGGCGAGGCACTGCAGCGCAGCCAGGCGTTGTCGATGAAGGGTGAAGTTCTGCTGCTTGCGTAGCATCCGGGCCAGGTGCTGCGAGCGGGACTTCTCGCTCGACAGCTTTTTTTCGAGCGCGTGGTATTTGGCGAGCGCGTCCCGCACGCGGCCGACCAGCTCCTGCACCTCCTCGTTGCGACCGGCCGGGCGGGGGGCTTCGAGAGCAGCCTTCGGGCGCTGCGATAAGCGCGTGGCGACGTCGATGGCGATCAACACCAGACAGGGCGGGAGGAGGTATATAAGCGAGCCCGCCTTAGGCGGGTTCGATGAGATATAGGCAAGTTGCTCAGAGAGGGTGCGGCTGATTGCGGAAACATCGAGTATCTGAGCCGTGTTGTTCATGCTGGGGAACCAGGACGTAGTTATCGGGGACGGGTGTGAGGGGTATCGCTAAGAGGTGCTGTTGTCCAGTCGCTGGACGGGCCTCACGCCGCTGGTCAAGGTGAAGGATCGGGACGACCGTTCGGGTGGGGTTATTATTGTTTCGCAGGCTTGATAAAATACAAATGCCCAGCCACATGCGCACCCTTGACATACGCGGCGTGACAACCTCAAGTTACCTCATGGAGGCCGCGAGTTTCCCCTTGATTATCTTATCTTCTATCCCGACTGCAAGCATCTGTTTCAGCCAATTTTGTGGGTGTCGTTCATCCTGGACGCGACACGCCGTCACCGCGAGGCATCCGGATGTAAATACGCCAGGCCGCACGGCGCAAACGCGCACACAGCGCGTGAGGTCAAGGCGTTTCAGTAAAGGTCCAGTCAAAATTCTTCAAAATGGTCCAGTCTATAGACAACTATTCCATGTTTGATCCATGTCAATAATTCATTTTGGGCGCTTCTGCTGAGGTGAAATTGGTTTACGAGACGCGAGATAAAGTGAAGATAATCAGAGAACTCTGTCCGATTGCAAGAAGTAGGGCATCAGGAGCTCCACGCAGTTTCTTGCCTCTGATAACCTTTTCAGCGTCTATCACAACGCAAGATACTGCCAAGCTGGGACGCCTTGGGGACGCCACGTTCGCTACGTTCAACACGACGAAAGTCACGCTGCTCAAAGCGCAGGCGACGCATCTCGAATTTATGTCAAGGATTTTTCTGAACGGATTTTTTCTACTTGACGATAATTTATTTGCCATTGCCTTCAAAAAGCTATTGTTCGTTGCGCTATATTTTTCGGAGTAGGTCCGGGCTTGGTGAGAGGGACCGCATCGGGGCAAGTGATCTGTGGCTGTGTTGATTTTGCAGTGAACACGTCGCCACGTCGCGTTTATTGGCTTTCTTCCTACAGTCATCATGGACTTCCTCCATACCCAGTTGCGGCACGTCGAGAATCGGCTCTCCTTTGTGAAGACGGAGCCCATCGACTGGAAGCTCTATGTCCAAATATTCGCGTGGACTGTGACGTTCTTCGAGTCGTATCTCCTGTACGTTCTTCCGCGCTTGTGCTGTACGCTGACGCAATGGAAAATCTCACGCGCTTCGCTTCAGAATCCGCCAGTATCCACTATACTCCAAGACTGCGCCGCCACCAGCGCTCGCAGAGCATTTTGACCCCGGCGTGTTTGAGAAATCACAGAAATACGGCAAGGACAAGGCGAAATTCGCTTTGTTCTCAGGACTCTACAAACAGCTCGTAGAGAGCATTCTCCTCCAATTTGGATTCAATGCTTGGTCGTGGAGCGCGGCCGGCTACCTTCTGGCAAAAGTTGGATATGGGCCGGAGTACCAGGTATGTTCTTCGAATGAAATATTCAGCGACGCCGCTCACAGCTTCGCCAGATTGTGCAATCCATAGTCTTTGTGTTTTTGATGTTCCTCGTCTCATCGCTACCAACTCTTCCCCTACAAGCCTATGGAACCTTTGTACTCGAGGAAAAGCACGGATTCAACAAGACGACCCCAACCTTGTTTGTTACGGATCTACTCAAGGGCTGGGGATTGGCCATCGTGCTCGGCGCTCCTTTCCTGTCGATCTTCCTCTACGTGTTCCAATGGGCGGGCGACAGATTCGTACCATGGTTGATGGGCTTCATGTAAGTTCCTTGTTCTTCGCTTCCGGGCGCTTCATATTGACTGTTCACAGGATCCTATTCCAGCTCACCATGGTGGTTTTGTACCCCACCGTAATCCAGCCGTTGTTCAACAAGCTGTCTGCTCTGCCGGACGGTGAACTGCGAAACAGGATCGAAGCGCTGGCGGGCAAACTCAAGTTCCCCCTCAAGCACCTGTATGAGATTGATGGCTCCAAGCGCAGCTCGCACAGCAATGCCTATTTCTTCGGCCTGCCGTGGGTGAGCACATGTCCGATTTAAGCCTTGCATACCTTCCATTTACACGAGTCATCAGAGCAAGCACATCGTCATTTTCGATACGCTCATCCAGCAGACCAAGCCCGAGGAGGTCGAAGCCGTTCTTGCGCACGAACTTGGACACTGGTACTACAACCATCCCTTGAAGCAGATGATCATCTCGCAGGTGCACACCTTCACTGTCCTCGCGCTGTTCCCTGCTTTCCTTCACTCGCCGCCTCTCCTGCGCTCGTTCGATTTCCCCAAGGCGGTCGCCGCTCAGCCACCGACCATGGTCGCGTTCCTCCTCTTCCAGATGATCCTCACACCCTTCGAGTCATTGGTAAGTATCGGCATGAACGCGATCACCCGGCACTACGAGTTCGCTGCGGACAGGTTTGCCGTTGAGCTCCAGGACATGGTCAAGGACGAGAAGATGAGCGACATGGGCCCCCGGCTGGGCCGCGCGCTCATCTCCCTCCACGTGAAGAACCTCTCGACTGTCTGGGTTGACTGGCTGTACGTGATATCCTCCCTTGATCGGGGTCTTTCGCTAACCCGTACTCCATTATTTCTAGATACTCGGCATACCATCACTCACACCCGACTCTCACAGAGCGATTGAAGGCCCTCGACGCGTTCGAGGTCGGCCGCCAGAAGAAGGCCGAGTGATCTTCTCGCCTCATTACATACTAGTATGACGCGACCCGAGAAAAGTACCATTTGATTTTGGACATCGAATCTCATACCCAGTGGCCAAGCAACAGACTGGAACGCCTATTTTGCATGACGCGCAGTTTACCGAGATTCAATCTTGTATTTTTTTGCTTGGTGGTGTTTCTCTGCGGGTCGACGACGCTGCACATCAATACGCTATGTAGATTGTCTGTACATACTAGAAACCTAATCTATTCCAGCAGCGGTGACACAGCAGCGCGCTACGTAAGAGAAAAAGAAGTGATGCCTATGAATAACCGGACAAAGACGTAATGGCTGCCAGTGGATAGCGCTTTGTCACCTTTACTTTGTGCTTGCGCGTGGACTCGCGACGATGTGCCACACGACTGGATACTAAAAGAGGGTCATGCGGCGATACTCTGTGGACCTTTCTTGTCCGCGTCGCCGCTAGTCACCTTGCTATTCGGACGCCGCAGCAGACCAACCATGGAGGACACGGGCTTCAACATGAGGGACGAGGTGCGCCCAGAAATCTCGCACTACCCCCAGCGGCGGTCACTCTTACTGACCACGATCGATCACTGATGGCAGACGCACTTCCCCACCTTCGCCGAGCTACCAGGCGACTACGACCTCGACCTGCGCTACTACGACGACCCGGGCTCGGACTCGGACGGGATCACCGAGCCCATCAAGCACTGGTGCCTCCTCGCGGAGATCGTGCAGCAGATCCCGCACGGGCGGCCGGTGTTCAGCGTGCGCGACAAGGCGGACGAGCGCTTCACTGTCGGGCTGTTCCTCGGGAACCGCGCGGTGATCCCGCCGAGCTGGGCGCGGCGGTGCCGCGCAGGCGGTGTCATCGCGATCATGTATGCGACAGCGCACGACTTCGTGGGCGGCCAGCATGGTGTGCGTGTCGAGGAGGTGGAGAACGTGATGGTAAGCCGCAATGCCACCTTCACGAAGGGTGTATGTCGGTGACGTTTGTGCGTAGTTCTTCCCGTGTAGTCTGGAAAGCTTTCTGCGCATCGGCGACGAGGTGACGGCGGTGCCTGCCACCAGCAAGTGTGCGCAATGCGACCAGCCTAGCGCACTGCAGTGCGCCCGCTGCAAGTTCACCCGATACTGTGGCAAGGTGCGTCGCTGTCTGGAATTTGGGTAGTCTGGCGACTGAAATTTTCACCATGGTAGGATTGCCAAAAGGCGAGTTGGACAAGTCGGCACAAAAACGAGTGTCTTGCCGTTCAGCAGGTTGTAGACTGGAGCAAAAGGGACTGGGAAGAATTCGACGAGTATTGGATGGATTAGGATTACGGTCATGGATATAGGTTGGCTTTGGAAATTATAATTGTACCGGTATTCAAATGTTCAGATCTCACTCGGCGTTGAATGCGACGCGTCGTCGCGTCTGATCAATATGGTAAAACGCGTCAGTTGGAAAGCACGCGATAATCAATTTAAATTTTACATCTGAACATGCCAGGAAGCTCTTTTTTTCAAGTTTTGTAATTAGATTTTCCGCACTCTGCTTTACACTGTCGTGTCGAAGTAGAACTCGAAGTAGAAGTTAGAACTCGAACACGAAGCATGCACGTGAGTCAAGTTGGTCAACAAAGCAACAACAAAGTTCTTGTTCTAACTGCTCTTTGGCTTCCGCCATCTCCTGCCCGTTCTCTAACAACGATAGCGTCGGATTTCCAGCCCTTGAACAACCCATTGGCGAAAGAAGTTCCGAAGAACACGAGTTGATTTCTTGAAACACCAGTAGTGGGGGCATTCACCATTTTGAATGAATGCACAACCTGTCGCACAAGGCGCGTGCATCCATACGATGTGTCACCTCCCAAATACTTACTCCATTGGTGCTCACCCATAGCTGATACTTAGGTCGTTGATAGACTCAAATTCAGGGACCCTTCTCATCATTTCAGATTATTTCGCTTGACTCTTCTCTTCGGGACGCAGTTATGAGTAACGGCCCTCAGCTCGATACATAAGCCTGGATGATTCAAACGACCTCGACGCTCAATACAATTAACTTGGGATGGTAACTGGACCTACATATCGTCTCACATAAACTTTTTTTGTATATCTTCACCCCGCCATGGTTCTCTTGCGATTTCTTTTGTCGGAGTTATGGACGCGCTGGCGAAATTCAACGTCGCTTGCCCGTGTTCGCTTCGGTACCCTCCCCCCAAAGTGCACAGAAACAGCAAGACTCCTTCCCACATCGCCGCATTGAACGCCCTTGCAGCATTTATCCCGTCATCCCCGACCCATTAACCCCAATGTTTTACTCCATCAACTGATAAACCTGCACGCCCTTTAGTCCTCGGTAGCGTATAAAAACATGAAGCCAGATACCGAAATGAATATTGCCCCCCCACGATGTTCAGTCCCTTATCTTGGTTCGGCCCTTTGGCGCAGATTATTGCAGCCATAGAGGGTCCGAATGCACCCACAATCCCCCTTGCAGCGCCCAAAGTCATCATCGACGGCGGAATAACCGTCACTGGAGTGGCCTCAGGGGATCTACAAACCTTCTTGGGCATCCCCTTCGCCACTGCACCTCGTTTTGACCTCCCTGTGCCGGTCACTTATCAGGGGAATATCGACGCAACCGCCTACGGTAACCCCTGCATGCAACACGACCTGCTCACCACCGCCACGGCGTCGGCTTTGACCTATTTCACAGAAAACAACGTCAGTATTCCGGTCCTCCCAAAACAGTCTGAAGGTGAGCACACATGGATCGTGGATTAGGCGAGCCACTGACCTTTGGTGCTGCAAATGCATGCAGAATGTCTCTCGATCAACGTCATCAAGCCAGCTACGGCAACGGAGAACTCAAACTTGCCCGTTGTAGTGGTGAGTTAGCATCCCAAATATGGCAAGGTATAATAAATGAAACTGATTTTTCTCTGAAGTGGTTTTTCGGCGGTATGTACTTCTATACGGTTGATGTTTAACATTATCTTTGATAACTCTTGTAGGCGGATTCTTGATTGGAGATGATCAAACGTGAGTATGAAAGCCCTTAAACATTACCCTCCGTGATAGAATTTGACATTCATAGATGGGATGAGATGGGCAAAAAGCTTGTAGGAATATCGAAGGCATCATTGGAGGACGTCATTTTTGTGTCCTTCAACTACAGGTCAGTTGCTTTAGCACCACGCTTCTTTCGCGCAACTTAGTCACGTCAAAACGCAGGCTTTCAGGTTATTTCTAGCTCGTCTGATGTATGCGATAGCTCGCCTGACAAATACCCAACAGCTTATGGCTTCCTCGGAGGTGCAGAAGTCAAGGCTGCTGGCGCCGGTAACGTTGGCCTTCGTGACCGTGCGTCTCCTACATAGCGCTCCTCTTGCTCTTCTTATGACGCCCATGATTTTTTTTCAGAACGTTTGGCGCTTGAATGGGTCCATAATCACATCTCTGCTTTCGGCGGTAACCCGGAGAGAGTCGTGCTGTAAGCCTGTCTTCGCGTTCGGATATAGATAAAAACCGAAATTAATGTGCACTGCGCCGCGCAGATGGGGCCAGTCTGCTGGTGCGATATCGGCTTCGTTGCAAATGCTAGCCTACGACGGAGACAGTCAAGACCTCTTCCACGGTGCATTCCTACAGTCTGGGGCTCCCCTGCCTCTGGGCAGCATTCTCAATGGACAGGTAAGCTCTGCTTCATCGCTGTATTTGTCCCCCAGCTCATAAGTCATTCGTAAGGATGCGTTCGACGCTCTTGCAGCTGCTGTTGGCTGTAGTGAGGATTTGGATAAATTAAATTGCCTACGGACCGTGCCGCTGGATGTGCTCCAGCCAGCTGTTGACGCTACTGATGGCGTGTTTTCCGAAACCGTGCGTATTGGCCTGTTGCGTTGCTGTTGTCTTTGACATAAGTTATTCATGTTTTTTCTCTAGGCACTCCATCTCTCTTGGCGTCCAAGTGCTGATGGTGTCTTCCTCACTGATAATCCTCAAAAACTGGTCCAGGAAGGCAAAGTTGCGGATATCCCAATTGTAGCGGGTACGTGAGCATAGCGGATATCAATACTTATCTTCGTCCCATTCACAATCCAACAGGTAATGTGGACGATGAGGGGACGTTATTCTCCGTTGGAAAAGTTGGTTCCATCAGGTAGGCTGTTCGGGGACTGGTGCACCAAGATACTAATTTATATGCCCTACACCACTAGAACCGATGCCGCATTTGAAGCATGGATCAGCTCGACCTGGCTCCCTGATGCCACTGCCAATGAAAAGGCAGAAGTTGCTGCGAAATATCCGCGAAACCAAACTGAGGGGTCGCCATTCGGCACTGGGTTGCTCAACCAATACAGATTGAATATAGAATTCAAACGAACGGCCGCGTTCCAGGGTGACATGGTGTTCCAGGCACCCCGCAGGTTGTTTGTCAAAGAGCTGGCCAACTCTACCACTCACCAGAGCAAGATTTGGACTTATTGTTCGTCCTTATTGGCCCAACCGCCGTTTCTGTTTTCTGACTGTTCATCCTCCCTTATACAGTGAGCAAGCGCCTGAAAACGGCGCCTTATGTGGGATCCGTGCGCAGTTTCTCTCCGCGCTTCATTCCCGAGCCGATGCTAACCTTGTTCACAGATCCATGGCGGCGACGTCAGCGCCACAGCCGAAAATCACAACATATTCTCGCCGTACATGGTCAAGTTTGCGAACACGCTCGATCCGAACACAAAGAACACTGAGTTGCGAACGTGGCCGGCTTACACCACCGAAGAGCCTAAAATGTTGGTTATTCCTTTCGGCGTCCCTACTCCCGCGCCCGAGATCGCCTATGACACTCATCGCGCCCTCCCTTTCGAGCTGCTCAACGAGCTTGGATTGAAGTATCCTTTATAGAGCTGTTCCGGGGGAAGTCTGGAAGACAATATGTCACATTAATTCTGTCTTATTGAATGATTTTTGGTAGCTTGATAAACTTGCCCCAATATCAGTATCTTGCAAGTATTCGCGGTGATTGTGGAGCACCATAATGCGTTGATTTGTCCACCTTCCGAAATCGCCTACGACGCCCATCGAGTGTCACCCTCCAAAGTGCACAGAGCGGATATGCCACTCGTGGTTTTTTTCTATTTACACAAGATTTTTTCAGTTTCTACTCATAAAAGGTACGTAGTCTCCGAAAGCAGACTCCGGTATGGGGGATTGTAAATGAAAATCCCAAATTATCTCCAATGATTCGGTTTCTTGGATGCAAGGTCCACACGCCCATAAATTAACAAACTTACATTACACACCTACATGCAGCTACTAGTACTAGCCCTCGATGTACCTTTATACGAGCCGATTAACCACTACTCGCCGTCCTTCTCTGCCCTCCGTCGTTCCATCCACTCCCTGAGTCTCTTCCTCTTCGCTTCCTTCGCAGTATCTTCTGACTCAGCGCTGCCGCCCGTCTGCTCCAACGTTAATCTCGGTGCCGGTTCAGGTTCAGGTTCAGCGCCAGCACTGCTCGGGCGCTGCTCCGGCGGCGCGGGCCCGGCACCCGTAGCTTCATCCTCCCCGTCACCGTCCGAGTCGCTCCCGTAGCCGGCTACGATGCCCAGCCCCACAGGCGGCGGGCGCTCTGCGTCGGCCTTCGCGATGCGCGCCTTCGCCTGCGCGAGCGCCCACGCGCGCCGCCAGCGTCCGCGCAGGAAGGCAAAACGGCGGTCGGCGCCGTGGTTCGCGAGGATGCGCAGCTCGAGCTGCGCGCGGTTCGGCGAGGCCAGAAGGTGTGCTGCGGTGCGGTGCATCAGGGCGGTCTGCGCGTCGTCGGGCTACGAGTTTGTTGGGTGGTCAGTATGTACGTGGGTGTATAATTTAGAGCGCGCGGCGCACCTCCTCGTCGCTCCCGCCCCACACGTCCGTATCTAGGGGTGGAGACGTGACGCCGTCTTCTTCGAGGCGGGCTTGGAGGCGCTCCTCACGCGTGCGCTCGAGGAGCCGCCGCCGCTTTTCGCGGTGCACGTCGGCGACCTCGGCAGGGGTGAAGAAAAACATGTCCTCTGCGTCCGACGGCACGTCCGACCACCCGCTCGGCGACGCGGGAGGCACTTCCAGCTCATCTGTGGGTGTATGCGGGAGTGCTGTGCTAGGATCGAGGAGCAGGCGCACGTCGTATCTGCGTCAAGTAATTGGGGTCAGAGAAGTGATTGCAGTGGGGAGTGAGGATAAGAGTGGACTTCGCTGTGGGGACCGACTATTAGGGTATAACATGAGCCTTGCAGAACGTCATTCCGTTCTCAGTGTTCTTTTGGGCCTTCGCAGGCGCTAATGGAGTCTGGACACTAATGTGCGATGGACGTACCGGTCAACCCAGACGGCCGGACGCGTCTCCCCCGCTGCTGGTACCTCATCGCCGTCGGTCGTTATAGACTGGCTCCCCAAAGCAGGGGCGGACCCGCGCCACTGGATTAGCGACGCGCCGATGCTGGGCACCACTTCGACCGTGCCGTCTGCCGCCACGCGGTACTCGACGACCTCCAGCGCCCGCGCGGATTCTACGGCGTCATCACCGTGCACAACGTCCGCCTCGTGCGCCTCGATATAGAGCAGGCGCAGTGGGTCGGACTCGTTCTCCGCCTCGCCGTGCGTCTGTCGCTGGTATGGCTCGTGGTGACTTAGGAACTGGTATTCGGGCGCGTCACCGCGGCGGTCAGGGCTCCATTTCCGATGCGGTATAGACTCGGGGCGGTGTGTATACGCTGAGCGAGCTTTTCGTTTCCGATTGTTGTGGCTCATCGTTGGTCCCGGTACAGTTCAGGTTGAGTTTAGGCCCGTCGAGGAGATGGCGGGTGGATGTCAAGACATAACGCAAGAGTCCCTGTTTGCCGGTGTGTTTGGCTACGCATTCGACGCAAACTTGACGTCGGCGACGCTTCTTGCTCCTGAACTTATCCTGAAACTGGAGACTTAAATTCGCGGGATACTGGGCTCACGCCAATTTCTAGGCGACAATCTTCCAGAACGTATGATAACGCGGTGGTTGCGCGGTGGTTGCGCGGAGGTGTACAACACCTTTCAGCCTCTGTCAGTTTATGTCCACATTTAGTTCGCGGAACTGCTGGCTTCCTCGGGCTCAGAAGCGGAAAAACGACACTTAATGCGAGTTGTTATCTTAGCTCGATCTTTGGCGACCCTTTCAAACATCAAACTGCTTCGAGAAAGAGACTATCGTTATCATGTTGTGGCCTTACTGGTTGAAGCAGTCGCCACCCTGGCGCCAGGCGCAGAGCTCTTCATAATATAAAAGCAAGAGGAAAATCACTGCGAAAATTCAGGTTAATTCCTTCGTTCTCAGTACCAAGCTCACCTAGATCTATACCCACCACACTCATTCAAAGATGGTCCAAATCTACCGCTCCTTGTTCGTTCTCACAACTTTCGCCGTCTCTTGTATGTCGGCTGCCACGGTCTCGAGCGTAGCCACCAGTCTCCAGGCTTTGATTTCTACCTCAGTATCCCTCGAGGCTACCTTCAAAGGTCTCAGCAGCTACAACTGGCTTGTTGCAGGCCCGGTAAGATTTATCCTGTCGCTCATCCCGCAAAGCGCTGACGATTGTCTTCATCATACAGGCTCTTCATACTGGAGTCATCAGCTTGGCTGCTGGCATTACCCAATGCACTGCCGACGTTCAGGTATGAGCTCTGAACCGATAAAATAGACCACCACTAACGTCAACACCGTGATGTAGTCCTTGCCGCACCCTTGTCTGTCGCCGACACCACCATCCTTATCGAGGCAATTATCCCGCTCGAAGCCTATTCTTCGGGCTTCTTGTACACCCTGCTTTCCGGGAAAGATGGGCTTACCAAAATTCCTGTCATCGGCGCTTTCAGTGCACAAGTTGTCCTCGTTGAATTGCAAATCATAGATACGCCGTTCTTGAAACTCGGGGAAGCTTTGGTGGCTGCAGCCCATGTAAGTAACCTGACCGTGTGGTCGAATAGTATATTCACGAGGATATCTAGGTCTCTTTGACGGACAAGGCTGACGCCATCAAGGCGAACATTACCGCGTCTCTTGCCGCCGCTATCAAGGCCTACTCTATCTATTAATTGTTGATCTCATTTGTCCGAGGTTGTTCGCAGTCGGTCTCTTTATTAGATAGACTAGATTTATTGAGCGCAACTTGAGTAAATCAAATTTGAGTGTAATTACGCGCCACGCGTTGGACGGCGGTCATGAGTGCGCGCTAGATGACATCATGCATGGCAGCTCGGCAATGGCCACCGTCGCCAGCCTGGACCCTTGTGCAGCACTCCGCCATGTGTTGCCTCCTGCTCTCATCCCCCATCCCCCTCCCCTACTACCAACCTATCTCCGCGCGATGGAGAACCCTGTCGAAGACATAAAGTCCGTCGTGTACCAACTTACCGCCACGGATTCGCCCGACATCCAGAAGTTGGCCTTCGAGACCTACATGACGCCCGACGTTGCGTTCCGGCACCCCGTGTGCGCTGTCAGCGCGGGGCCCGACTCGCGCGCGACCGTCCTCGGGATATACCAGTGCGTTCGTGCTTGCGTGTTTGTGTTGGGAGCTGCATTGACGCGTAGGATTGCTGCAGGTGGTATCGCGTGCTGTCGCCGCGCATCGAGATCAAGCTGGACAGCATAGGTACTTAATTTTGCGCGGCGCCCCTTCGACGTCTAACTTGAGCCTGGTTGGTGGTTGAGTGTTCGACTCGCGTGTGAATGTGCTGTACCTGGAAGGCGAGCAGAAGTTCAAGCTATTCTTCCTGCCTATCAAGCCCGTCCCGGCACGGTGAGTTTGCCACAGGTGCTCCGGACAGTTCTGAGAGCCATAGCTTATACAACGACAGCCTTATCATCCGGCTGACGCTGCGCAAACACGATGGCTTATATTACATTTCGGAGCAGGAGGACTTCTACCATCCCGATGTAAGCTTCGCGTGTTTCTTGCTGCCTTTCGCTGGCTTCAAAACCTCGTAAACGGCCAAACAAAATAACATGCACACAGGACTTCGCTGCCCTTCTTTTACCCGCTAGCGCGCCATTTATTAGACTGGGCTTGACCGCAGGGGCAACTATCTCCAACGTTCTCGCGCGCGCCGCTGGACTGTTCGGCTTTTGGGCTCCTAGGTCTGCTGTGCATGAAAATCCGCACCAAGCACCGTCCGAGGTGGCTAGCGATGCTGGACTGTATAAGGATGACTAGGTATGTCCACATTTATATATTTGTGCCCCAAAACAACCGACAATCCAATTTCTTTGGAGCACTTAGGTTTTCATGATTACTACTCTCATATTTTGTAACTAGTGTGTATTTAAAACAGAGATACCCCAACACAGAGAATCACCAACAATTATCGGAAAACCATGCTCGCTGCCCAACGAGAGGGGACGAAGACATCGAGTGCATTCAAAGAATGCGGCAATGTCAAGAGCTTGAAGTGCACGACTGGGTCAATTTCTGTCAGATTTACCTGATTGATGGTCGCAGGACACTGCCAGTGCCATACCAACTCTGCGGTAGGTAATAGGGTGAGGCCCTCCCTATGTGGTCGTTCATCGCAGCTCCCGCCAAAGTTTTACCTCGCTGAATTGTTTGCACGGTGACTGCTCCTGCAGTTCAGGCCACCACCGGGTCTTTAGTATAAAAAGCATACCAGTGCAAGCGCATATGCTCTGTAGGGCGAGGGATCACCCTCGACCGCGCCTTGATTGTGAAAAACTAGTTTTGTAGAATATCTTTCATATTTTCTCGATATTAACCCCCAAAACATGCATGAAATATAATCACCAGGTGGGGGGAAGTGGCCAGCTGGTGGAGAAAATGCGAGTGAAAGGGAGCTTCCCGGCCGGAAGGTCTTCAATGACACCAATGCAAAATGACTCAGGCAACAGAGAAAAAAAAGCCCAGCAATTTTCGTCCTGGAAACGGGTGCATTCATACCATACACAAAGATGACGCGAACTGCGTACAACCTATATGACCTCTACCTTCCGGCCCGCCCAATCTTCCTTTAACCTAGCCTCCACGAGACGATTTGTCTCTTTTGCTTTTTCGACGGCGATCTCGACCAACTGCAGGATATCGTCAGTGCCAAGGGGGACACCGCCGAGTTTCTGCAGCACGCAGATCTCCTTTTGCGCGTTCAGTGCTATTGATACTAAGCCCGCGCTGAGCCGCTGCTCGAGCTGGTTGGGATCGAGGACGGGTGGTGTGGTGCTGTCGGGGAAGAAGGCGAACGTGAAGCAGAAGGGCGTGTGGTGGATCGCCAGAGGGACGGGAGCTCGTTCGGTGGGGCGGTGCTGTAGAATGGGGGAAGATTGGAGGCTGAGCTAGAAAGGAAAATGGATATGCACGTACCACTGTGACTTCATCGCCGATTACTTCAACGTCTGGTCGTCGAAAGTGTTTTAGTGCGACCATCCCAGCGAGGCAGGCGCAATCGAGCATGTTTCCCGCGTCCGCGAGAAAGTGAAGCGTCAATCGGATGTGCCACACCTATGTAGGGAACGCATTTAGTTAGAAGAAGCCGCATATAAACGACGAAGCAACAAACATACCCGCTCCCCAGCTAATATGCAAAGTGATTCCTTGTCCAGCGCGTCGCTTCGCTTCAAGACTTTGTCTAGCATCCGCGTGATAGTGACCTCCTCGTCTGACGGCCTGTGCAAGGTCTTTCAGCGAAACCCAGGACGCAGTTCAGGCGACCACATACCTACCGGCCGGGTTCATAGTCACTCGACGCCATGGGCGAGATCTCCGAGTGGATGGTGATGGAGCCCTCGAACGGCCGCTCCGGCTGGGGCTTGACCATCTTCCCCTCGACCTGTGCCAGTACACTGGGGAGAAAAAGAGCTATTCTCAGCGAAAATCTCGTCTAAAATACCATTTGTGCGCACCGTGTCTTGCCCATGGCGCATTCCACCCAGCCGAGATCTGGGCCGAAGGTCAGGACGGGGGTGCGCATCTCGAGCGGCATGCGCCCGTCGAGGCGCTGCGACTCCTTGAGCGCCGAGAAGAGGAACTCGCGCTCGGGTATTGAGGGCGACGGCGGGCGCATAGTGGGCGTTGTCTGAGGAGAATCGAGATGGGTGCCGGAAGGAGGACCGTTCGGCGGCAATTTTACAAATCTGGACAAAATCTCGGATGATGATCTGATGCGCCGCGGCCCTGCTGCTTTTCTCCTACATACGACCACCACGACGCCATGGTCCGCCTCATCACGCACAACCTCCTCGCGTGCCACGCGAAGGACTGCAATACGAACAACTTCCCCCTCGCGTTCAAGGATGTGCAGCTGGAGATCCGGGAGGCGGAGTTCAACCCCGAATTCCTGAGGGGATTCCTACCCAAGCTCGAATGGACGGCGCTCGTGGACACGGCGAAACAGGTGGGCCTTTTCATGGCCCAGGTGGTTGACGATGTTGATAGAAAGTTCATGTAGCTGGGCGATACATCGCTTCCGGTTGAACAACCTGAGATGTTGGACGACGAATTCCTGAAAAATCTGCACCATGTACTGCTGGAGGTGCGGCTCAAATAATTCGCGACTACCAAGTGCTCACGCTGCCCGTCAGATCCACGTTGAGGAGGGCTCAATGACTTGTCCAAACTGTGGGCACGTCTATCCCATTCTGAATGGTATCCCAAACATGGTACGTGGATTTTCTTTGCGTTGTGGCATTTTTTTTGCTGATACCTGGCTCGCAGCTGTTAGCGGAACACGAGATCGGTTAAGGAAATCACCTGCAAGCGACGACTGAGTCGGTCTATCTCTTTACCAGGCCGCTCATTATTCATACCGGGCGCATCTATTGTTACCAGCGTCTGGATTGTACACTAGGATATGAAACTGATAACAACATGATGTAGGTTGGACACTACAGCTACATCCTCTGATAAAACGACTAATTGACGCAGTGTTTATCTTGCATTTTTGTTCGCAGGTTGCGCAGGATACAATGAGATGTCATCAGCCTGAAAGCTTCGCAGCGAGTGCACAACGTGAAGGCTTGACAAATCCGTTCAACAGACTGAGTGAACGCATTAGACTACATACAACATCAACGACCATACGAAATTTAAACATGGGACCGCGAACCGATATCACTCTCCGGTTGACTCCCTTCGTCCAATTCAGGGTTAGTCCGCGCACCGAATGTGCTAAAAACAATGTCGGTGCTGGTGGGTTCTACATTATTATCTTTGAGTGCGATGCGCCTTAGATTCAGTACCAATCGCGACCCCTGCACGGATACGACTCAGCACATCTTTTCGATATCATTTTGAGTCAAGGGACATACCGAAACCGAATAAATCAAAATAAACCATCTGAAAAAATAGTGCAGTATTAATGGGCGTGTAAGCAACTGTGGTGGTGTTCACGGTTCACTTACGGGTGGAAATACCCAGAAAATGCACCAAATGCAGGTACAAGATCAGCCAGCATCAGGAGAACGGTGGCGACTAAGTAAGTCAGTCAATTATGTAGCTATAATAGTCAGCATTCCATTTAGACGTACTAAATGTGAAAAAGAAGTAGAGGATCCCGTCCTTGAACAACGACATGAGCATGGGCGATATTGTTCCAAACTTCTGTTGGGCTTGCGAGGGCTTGCCGAGTTTCAACAGGGTAAGGAGGAATAACAGAGCTTTTTCACGCATAAGCGATTATTCTTTTGCAAGAGGCGATAGACATACTATTGTTACTCAAAGTGGGTACCCTTAACCGCAAATTAATTAGAATTCTTTTCAGTCTCAGGATTTGCACCATCACTGGGACGTACCAAGCTAGCACTTGGAATGTACTGAGGTTTGCATCATTCAGCACTCTCGTGTCACACCCTCGCAACCCTGAGGAAGAAATGGAGGCAGCGCTGACTGCATTCATTGCATCTGGTATGGTGACGTGGATTGTGGTTATGAGCTCGCACTGCGAAAGTGGTGGATGATTCACGGGAATATTAATGGGGAGTGGTGAAAGGCTTCAGACGTACCGTAAATTCCGCTGTAACAAAAACAAGGAATCCTTTGCACTGAGAAAACTAGAACTCAAAAAATGAGATTTTGCTCACCGAGAAAAAGAGCCAGAAGTACAGTATTCACTGACAGCAGTTACAAAAGCGGTCAGTTCGATTATCACAGTCAGGGTTCGCTATCAGAATTGAGCCTCACATTTACGGTCATTGCCATACAAAGCAGCCACGCGCAAGAAGAATATCATACTTACTATCGGCACAATAAGGAGAAAACCACCGCTATATATGAATAACAACGTTGAGTCGCAAGGTTGTCATTTCTGGATATCACCCACAAGCCATGGTACCACCAGTACACTCGACAACTAGGCGGTATATTAATAGTAGGTTGGGCTGATGTTTCAATTAACATACGCCTTGCGAATAAAGATCTGACTCTTCAGATTTTCTTCAAGCCATGAGTTGAGAAATGGACTGACATTTTGGGATATTTTGGACCGAGTTCCAACTGCAGCAATTTTTTTGAGCGGACAATCGTAGTATTGAACTTCGAATATTTGAACGACGCACATCCTATAGTTATACTTCAAAAAAGACGGATTAATGTGACATGTAGTCATCGACACAAGGATATAAATCACGTACCAGAGATGGAATAGAGGATAATACCTGGAGAAGATGTAGAGAATTTTCGGCATGGACCACGATGACCTATGAGTATATCCAAATCCCGATTACTATCAACAGAATTTTCCCTAGAAAACGCGGTCGAACTTCCAAATGCATTTGACCTCTCGGTCAAAAGACACCAAGATATCGTATACAAGCACAGTGATGCATGAAGCTGGCGGGGGAGAACGGGTCAGTTCAATAACGCACAGGGAGATAGTAAGATAGCCGAGGCACGACATACCAGTCAGATAACTGCTCGTCTGCGCTTCTATTGACATGACAAGAAAATAGCCCCTCGAGGCGAGAAACACACAAAATGGGGGGACATCAATGAGCAAGCTACTCGCTGTCGAGGAGACTTTATAAAGGACAAGCCTGCAGCATTACATAACATATATAACGCCTCGCGCCATTTAGTAAATCTGATGTACATTCATAGACTTGGTTAACCTATTTGTAAATGAAATATGCAAGTACATACTTGCTTATCTATAAGAACCACCTTAGAGCGCACAAAAAGAGTCCACTGGTCGCTCTAAAGGCATTCGCGGTAGCAAAGAATAAGTGCCAAGTTTTTCATCAAGAGATTTCATGATAGTTTATTGCCTTACCGATTTTTTTCCGCCGCCCATTTCCCAACCCATTTCCGTGATTCCGATAGCCTGGAAAGCCACATCTGCGCACCTCGGACTTGATTTACTTTGATTGACCGCGCAAGCTATACATAGCCCAAATCCATTCATTTGTCTGCGGAATCACTATACATCATGAACGTTTGAACATACACTGAACAAGGACAAAATCCGCTCACATGGAGGATGAGCAAAAGACCCGGGCGGAGAAAGTAGAATAACAAGGCCAGCCTCTGACGATCATATCTGTCAATGAAACCGTGAGCTGTAAGATCAGAGTGGATGGAGATATGCCACGAATGGGCCCAGGACGTCGAATGCTGCCAAAACCTGGAGCGTCTGAGGAGCGAAATGCGGTGAAAATCTACATGAGAATAGATATAATTGTAATTGGCGTGAAACAGATAAGTGAATGTACCGGATACAAAGACAGTATAAAGTTGTCACATAATAGAACGACAATAAGCAAAAGGGAGAAGTGATATGGTCGAATCGAGGCTTGGGACCCAAAATCGCTAGTAGCTATCAAAGGTCGAGATGTTCATACAACAGTCGCAGAGGCCACCGCCGCCGCCGACTCGACGGCTTCGCCATCGGGGTCGCCATCCGCATCCATGTCCACGTCGTGGTCAGCTGTCGAAGACAAAGAGATGAGTTTGCAGATAGTCGTGTTAGGCAAGACGATATTCACTTGGTGTGTAGCGGAATGCGTCGTTCGGGTCGTTTTCTACAGGCATTGGATGTGCATGAGCCCGATGAACACGATTTGAACAACCAAAATTTCTCACCTTTGTTGGATCCTCCAAGGCTGGAAAGATCGCCCTCCCCATTGTTGCCATTTTGGACGGCTGCAAGTACGGCATCTTCCTCCTCAACTTCGCCACCCGTGGCGGCTTCGGGCTCAGCAGCGCCCGCGTCATCAATGGACGATTTCCGCTTCTCCAGGAGCACGCCGTCGAAGACCTGTTTGCCTTTGCTGGAGGGCGGTTTGTCAGTCGTTGCCGGGACGCTCTTCCTTGGCCTGCCCCTGCCTCGTTTGGGGTTTCCGTCGGCATCGAGGACAGGCCCCTTAGCTGCGGATGCTGCCTTTGGGGTCTTGGGAGTCTTGGGAGTCTTGGGAGCCACAACATCACTCTTCCTTGGGCGGCCCCGTCCACGCTTCACTGGTACATCCGTTGCGTCTCCTTCCATTGATTCCCCTTCCTTTGCATCGCCGCCCGCATCGTGGTCCGCGGGCTTCTCGACTGCGGCGGCGAGAGCCGAAGTGCCAGCTGGTGCGCCGCCTTCAGGAACGCTCTTCCTCGGCCGCCCCCGTCCCCGCTTGGCGGTGCCCGCAGGGGTTGAGCCGCCTACACTCTTTCGCGGGCTACGCTTAGGCTGGGTCGGCGATTCACCGCCCTCGCCAGTGGGGATACTTTTGCGCGGCCTTCCCGCTTTGCGGGGGGTCCTCGATGTTGGCTCGGGAGTCGCTTCTCTGACTTTGACGCGTTTGACGCCCTTGAAGCGGGTGTTATAGCCGTCCGCGCCGTCGGCCTCTTCGTCGTTTGTGTCCTCTTCCGAATGAACTGCCTTCCTCTTCGGAGGAGAGGCAGCCTCGTCCCCGCCGGTTGTTTTGCGCGGCGCAAGCTCGAGAGTTTTCACAGCCGCATCGACTGGTATTGGGTGTTGTCATCAGTAAGATTTATTAGAAGTTAAATATTTTCCCGTCACTCACGACTGCGGGCTTCCACATCGCGAAGAAATTCAATCATTTCGTCTTTTCGGCTGACTGGGTAGTTGTTCATGTCTTGACTGGAACCTTGGACGAGCTGAGTGCATACGAGACGCAGGCACTCCGCCTTCAGCAGCTCCCAGGGAAATTCAGTGTCCTTCCCCATGTTTTTTGAGGCAATATACTGCACTTGAAGTTCGGGGGAATATGGTAGAAAACGAAGGAGCTGCAAATTGGCGGTGACAAGCGAGTAACAACGGGAGAGTGCGTCACACAGATGAACCAGTCACAGCCGGAACCCTTTCAAAGTTGTCCTCTTCCGCAACTTGACCGCAACTTTAACTTGACTCTAGTCTCTGACAGAATATCGCTTGAATATTTAAACTAAACGACAGTCCGAATCCTCTCAAGTATCCTTGCGGACTCGAAAGCGTTCTCCGCCGCCTCAAAAGCTCCATTCCGTCTGTGTAGCTCCCCGATCTTTTTGATATCCTCCTTCTCTTCCGAAATCCACTGGGCTTTATGATGAAATGATTGTGCATCTTCGTACGCACGAAGCGCATCGTCAAATTGGGATTGATAAAGCAAGAGGTCGCCCATGCTCCGGTGAACGTCGCCTTGTCCGGGACTAGAATGCGCCTCTTTGTATCTTTGCAAAGCCCGTAGGAGGCTTGACTTCGCGATCTCCCATTGACCCCGCTCGGTATAAATATTTCCAAGATGATGAAGGGCAATCGCTTCTGCGCAAGAGTTATTGACCTTTTTGGAAAGCTTCTCTGCCGCCTTGAGAACACTTGTCGCAGTGTGAAACCTTTTCTGTCGAAAATATACTACTCCTAGGTGGCCGAGGACAGACGCTTTTCCTGACGCATTCTGCGCGTCTTCGTATTTCTTTTGTGCTTTTGAAAGCGCTAACTCGGCATCTTCGAGTTGGTTCATCCGGGTATATGCGCATCCGAGGTACCAAAGCGAGCTGCCTTGCGCAAGCGCATTCGATGTATTCGCTCCTGCCGTCCTCAAAATCCTTTCAGCGTCGATCAGGCAGTCCTGCCGAATAGACAGCCATCCCAGACAATTCAGGACGTTCGTCTCCCCGACGATATTCTGTGTTTGCTTGTACAGTGTCTGAGCGCGATCCAGCGCCACGCCGGCATCCCCAAGACGATCCCTGCGCATGAACAAGTCGCCGATGTGGAGCAGGGCGTTGGCTTCCCCAGTGACATTGCAGTTTTGTATCGAAAGCTCGATTGCTCGCGAAAAAGACAGTGCAGCTTCGTCAAGGTGGTGTGGCAGTGCAGTGGCGGTGCGGATCAGATTAGATAGAGTAGAATACACAGCGTTTGTCATACGGAAACGACCGCGCGAGGACGAGGAAGCGCGAGGCTGAGAATAGAACACAACTCCTCCTCTCCTCGTCTAGTCATCCCTCCGCCACCGTTCCGGTCCGCCGACCCTCCTCCATCTGGTGATGAGAGTGAGACAAACCCACGTATCATTGCATTAGCCTGTGATCAAAAAGGGAAATCAACGAGAACCAGAACGCACAACCGAAGAGTAATAGAAGCACCGCCAGAACACGAGACCAGTCCAAAAGAGCAGCAACAAGCACAGAACGGCAACAAGGACGCACCCTAGCCTCGTTGCACACACATGTCAGATATCGATCAAACACCCGAAACCAACATAAACCGCATAGGACAGACTGGCACCGGCGACCAGTGGACCTTCCTAGCACCACGTCACAGACACCAACAACGCGACGCTCGTGGTCGATTTATTCCAGCTACAGTAACACCACCGCGTACAGAATCCCCCGCGCTGACCAACTCGTCCTCGTTTCTTAGCAGTCTAAGCTCACTCACGCACCAGTACGCGACCGACTCTCTGTCACAGCCACCAACCCCATTCAACACTTCTCCGCATTCAACACACTTTGAACACCCGCCGCCACCACCACCAGCGTACACCCAGTGGCCAGGAGACCCCAGTCAGAGCGCGCACAGTTCAGACGACCCCAGCCACAGCACACACAACCCAGGCGAACTCGAAGAAAGCCCGTTCGTACCCGACATGTCCAACTCCCAGATTCAACCCTTCCACAGCGACGGCGAGAACAACGAGAACCCGCAAGACTTTCTCAAATCGATAAATTATAATGTGTATGGCACTAGCAAACAAATGGCAGGACCAAACAAAAATCGACTACTTCAGTAACAGCCTCAAGTCGGATTCACCAGCAGAGGATTGGTTCATGGGGCTACCGAGCACTTCGACGGACACATGGGCCCACCTGGTTAACGCGTTCAACAGCAAATGGCCGTCTAAAGCAGCGGTCCCGAAATCACGAGCTGAGTGACACCAAGAATTGGAAGAGTGCGTACTAACTGAGGCCGAGTTAGGAACAAAAAAAACGATGAATGGAAGGGAAGAACACGCACACGTCATCTGGGCCGACAAAATATATCGATTGGCACAAGCGATCCCAGATCACGACGGACTCCTCATCGGCACCACAAGAAAGCAGATGCCGGCCGCCTTGCAAGCCCTCCTCAAGGACGACTTTGCGACATGGAAAAGTTTTGCTGATGCAGTGCGAAAAGTGACGCTGACCGCGATCAAGAACCAGCAGAAGCTCGAGGACGAACGAAAAGAACTGGAATGGATCAAGGCAGAAGTCGGCCGCCTAGGCCATGTCACGCAGCCTCCCAACACACCGTCGAAAGCACTAGCAGCTTCATTCCAGACCATGGGGCTCCAAGGGCGATTCCCACAGCCTAACTTCCAACAAGCTCTCCCAACGCCATCACCTCATATCCCGCAACAGCCAAGGCAAACACTCAGTACATCTGGACAGAGGCTCACGCCATTCCGCTCTGATGCTGAGCGCCTCCAGCTGCTTCAGCAGAACCGCCAAATCGTACAGCAGAACACGGCAGAGGGACTGGCAGCGTACAACGCGTCGATTGCTGCGTGGAACGCCACTTGGGGACATCTGGCACCCAACGAGACGCGTCCCTATCCGCTCACCCCCGGCACGTCTAACGTTGCGACAAGAGAGTGCTGGAGATGCGGCCTACAGGGGCATACGACACCCAGCTGTACCTCGACGACACCACTTCCACCACTAGAATCACGATGGCGAGCAACAGCGGCCAACATTGCACGAATGGGAAGGCAGCCGAGCACGGAACCACAAGCTGGGGCCTCGACAGCAGCAGCACCCGGAAACGCGCAGATCAACTTTGTCAATGACTCCGACAACGGGTGGGGCGACATACCGGACGACGTTCGACAGCAAATTATCTACGAATGGCGACTGCAAAACGACCAGGGAAAAGGAAGGGGGCCTACGGAATAGAGTCGGAAGCACCGCAGGCCCCAAACAAACCCGACACCAAGTCGAACCAAGACCCAACAAATGAACGAGAAGATATCGAGGAAATATTTACGGAGGCTGTGATTCGAGCGAGTGATACCAAGACTGATGTGTACGTGCCAGAGAACAATGCCACGGTTGTTAACTTGTATGTCGTAAGCAGTAAGGGAGAGGAACAGCGACCCGAGATTCCGTTCATACACGGAATTGAGCTCGATGGTCCCAAAGGCGAAATCGTGAGGTTCCGAAGCATATTTGACGATGGCGCCATGGTAAACGCGATAGATACACAAGCATTCCAACGCATAAGTCATCGATTAGAACCACTAGTAGCCTCGACGAGAGTGTTAAAGATGGCAGATGGCCGCTTAGTTCCATCTCGAGGTATATGACAGGGTTCAATCCGCGTAAAGCAAATTACGAGAAAAGGAAGGTTCGAGGTTTTCGACAGTGGAGGCGCATGGACAGCATTGTTCGGGAAACCACTGCTACGTACATTTAGCATGGTGCACGACTATGAAACTGACCAGATTACAATAAAAGGAACCCAAATAAAGATGTTCAATCAATACAAAATCTCGACGCCTGCAACATCTACCGCAGAAGGTGAATCACGAAAGGAAGGCTGCATGCCGGCACAGGTGGCAGTAGCTGCTGTAATTCCGAACACGGAATCACCCAGTACAGAAGTGGTAGACGACGTAAAGGTCACGAAACCAAATGGAAGGGACGTACATGTCCTACCTACAGAAATGCAGATAAACATCCCTGATGAGAGTGCCCCAGGAATGGATGTAGAGCAGCCCAAGACAACAATGGCCAGCCCATCAATAAACGGCACTCCAAGCCCAGAACCTGAACGACAAAGAGTGATGGGACCACCAGCGACGCCGGTATGGGTCGTGAACGAGATGGATGATGCAGAAGAAGTCCCAGCGGAAGGAGCAATCCAACCAGATACCATGTCGACGTCCGACACCTCAGTGGCAACAAGAAGAACGGATCCATTCATGAAGGAACGCGTAAAGCGAATACTGAGCGAAGTCACAATTGGCGCAGATCTATCAGAGTTGCAGCACGAGATAGTGCGTAACATGATTGCGGAGTTCGCTGATTGCTTTGCATTAGAAATGAGCGAGGTCACACCAGTTCATGGAGCAGAGCACAAGCTCAACCTAGAGCCTAATGCAAAGTTTCGTACAAAACCAGGGCAACGACCATTGAGCCCACCCCAGAAGGAGTACCTCAACAAAGTTATCGATACAATGCTTAAAGCGGACATCATCCGGGCCATCGACTTTCGGGACGTCAAATGCTGCGGAGCCACAACACTGGCCAGGAAAGCTCACGAGGGTGCTGGACTGACAATTGAAGAGCTCCAACGACGGATCGATGAAGAATGTATCCACCACGGATTTCCACCAGCATTCAACACTGAAGCCAGCGAGCCCAGAAAAGACAGCGGCTCAGCACCCACGGAACAAGCGGCATCCCAACAAGCAAAATGGCGGGTTTGTCAAGACTTCGCAGATCTCAACAAAGTCACGAAGGTACTGCCAATGCAACAAGGGGATATCAGAGCAAAACAACAGCGACTCAGCGGGCACAGATGGGTGAGCACATTTGACTTCGCGTGTGGATTCTATGCATGCACCATCCCAGAGGAAGACCAGCCGTACATATGCTTTTATGTCGAAGGCAGAGGGTACTTCAGTTATAAGAGAATGCCGTTTGGACTAACAGGAGCACCATCGACATTTGCGCAAATGACCGCAAACACCCTTGGTGATATGATAGGCTCCGTTTTCGAACTGTTTGTAGACGATGGTGGAATGGCGGGCGACGACTTCGAAAAGAAAACAGAGGATCTACGCGCACTGTTCACCAGGATCAGGGAGAAAGGCCTCTCACTGTCGGCAGCTAAGTCCAAATTTTTCATGTCAGAAGCAACATTTGCTGGCTCGCGCGTAGGCTCGGACGGCATCAAACCTGACCTAACAAAACTGACTGCAATCGTCGACTGGAAAACACCCAAGGATCTCCAGAACTTGGGCTCATTTCTTGGCCTCACAGGGTACTTCAGATCCCTTATCAAAGGGTACGCAGCACTTGTCCAACCGCTTTCTGATCTTGTGCGACAAATCCAGCTGCCAAAACTCAAAGGAAAGGCCGCATATGCAAGAGCGATGCGCGGTTTCTCTCTCGAAGGGCTGTGGAAGAAAGAACATGATCACGCATTCATGCGACTGAAGATTGCACTTACATGCGAACCAGTCCTGAAAGGTCCCAAGTTCGACGGCACCCCATTCATTATCACCACCGATGGGTTACGAGTCTTTTTTGAAAAAAAAGTGAGTTCTTTTAATCCGGGGAGCCTGCGAGATGCCCATGTTCGAAATAATGACTCCTGGGAATTGTTGTGTGATGCCATCAGGTCTYGGCTTTGGGCCATGCTGCGTGTGGTGATGCCATCATTTCTTGGCTTTACCGGTAGCTGTACCTTGACGCTTGGTCAGCATGCTTGCTTGGCATCCCAAATTGGCAGGGTATCTGTATATGAGGCCAAAAATTGGTTGAATTAAACTTTTACAAGAGTTGTTGTCCAACTATTCCACAGTGCAGATCCATTGTACCAATTATGTTCCCCAAACAATTATTTTCATTACACACAGTAGATGTATATCTGTTGGGTGAGTCAATATGGTAATCTAACAACAGTGGCA
>KN817746.1:0-28114 GCA_000827495.1 Hypholoma sublateritium FD-334 SS-4 | reverse complement strand
CCGTAGGACGACCGTCACGATGGGGCGTGCCATTCGACGCCTGGTGTCTCTATACGAGTCGCTCGATGACCTCCTTCAGGCTGCTGATGATCACAACAGCAACGAGAGCGAGAACGAGGACGAGGACGAAGTAGAATTATTGACTGAAGAGGCTCAAGAGAAGAAACAAGAGTACGCAACTATATATCTGTTTTGTCGAGCCTTCGCTGAAATATATCCAGGTCTGAAAGCCGATTTGCAGCATTCAAGATTCTTATACAGGTACTTCCGTCATTCGGAAAGGCAATAGAAGACCCCGCTACCGACATGGATATGTATTTAACGCAGGTATGCCGTGATTCTGGTTTCTTCTCCATTTGTTCTTATCCTTTCATCGATTCTCCTCAGCTGCAAAAGGGTGCAAACGATGCTCGGAGCGATGACGTTCGCAGGATCAAGGAAGAAATTGCATTGTGGCTCAACTTAGCATATGCTCCCAACCCTCCTCTGAACACGAAGTGCAGAAGCGATCGCGGGATGCAGAATGATATAACAGGCCGCCTTCTCTGTCCAATTGAATACGATTGGGATGATGAATTGTAAGTCTCATTCTGTTTATCACTTTCCCCACAATGACTCGTTTACAGGGTTCGTAACGGAATCCGCGCGGGTACCATCAACATATCCGAAGACTATTTCCTTCGATGCTTTTACCCTTATGGAATAGGAGACCCCGACAACGTCGAGAAAGGATTTCTCCGTAGTGGCTTGCTTGTCAAGGTTCATTTTTTTGCATCTGTGCTCTTCGCTTTCTTATTTATTGTTACATGCCACTTGCAGACATATTCTAATATTTTCATATCACCTTCGTCATCCGAATCTTTCAGCGACGAAGATGAAAATGGTGCAGCAAGAAAACAGCAACGCTCCTCAAATTCGCAGAAGAAGGCAACTAAGTGTAATGTTGCAAACATTCTCGGCATGGACGGGCGAGTTACGCCACGTTCGATTGCCTATGCTGCTGTTCTGGTATGTCGGCTCATAAGCATGGTTTCTGGCAAATCTTCTTATCACTGTTGCCCATAGTTGGCCTTTAATCTGACTGATGCTGGCTACTGGATGGAGATCTACAATCAGTTCAATTTTCGCGCACTGTATGCATTAATTGTTGATTTTTTTGAGGGCCCATCTGGTCAGGCAGCGAAAAGGCGCTCGCAGAATTTACTCAAATGGTGGAGCGCGTACGTAATCTTGCCCGATTTCATATACATGATTTTTTGTCTCATATTTGCAACAGACAGATTTTTCCTCACCATAATGGTGCATCCACCAACACCCGCAAGTCCCGGAACAAACTTCTGGCACAAAGGGCAGCTCGGGAAGAAAGTGTACCCCTTTAATAAAGCTGTCGTATATATATTCGAGTACTGCACATTTCGTATCAACTAAATGCTTCTGGCCCAGTCTGCATATCAATTACATAATTACATATTCAAACATGCTAAAGGAATGATTTTTGTTTGATGACTATTGCCCGAAACCGTCATGCAAATTATAAATGGTACATGAACTGACATTGAGCRACCACGATTGGAACAATGAAGGGAAATCAATGATACTGTTGTTTGAATCTGTTACAGAAGGTATAAGTGTGCAGCAGCCTGACATTGAGTGACCTCGTTTGAAAGGATGTGGACTGTGTCCTWCAACTTGACCTAAGTCTTTCCTTGAACGATAATATTCAATAAGCTGTCGCGCATATTTTAGGCGCCCAGCAGGATGGCGTTGATTGGCCGTGCTTAAAATTACGTGTTTAAGTTATTTCACTACTCAGATCTGTTAATAAAGGTATCAGTGCTCAGAATGCTGATGTCAAGCGACCTTTTTTCGAAAAACACATATATGATCTTTAATCTGAGTATAGTTTGTCTTTGAATGACAGTCTTGTTCGGATCTGTTGTTGAAGTTATACTCTCTTGACAGGCTGAAGACTCGAGGGACCGTGTTAATATTAATGTGTGGTAAGTACAGATTGACTAGGGTGTTTCCTTAGATTATACTGATGCTCAAATCTTTCATTTTGTTCACAAGCGCCCAGCAATCCTACGTTTAGCGACCATCTGTGAAACAACGTGTAGAAGCCACAAGTTGACTGTAAGCTCCTTTCAAGTGATCATACTCTCTAGGAGTGTCACCTAAGTTGTAAGCACCCGGCAGGCTGACATTGAGTGATTGTATTAGAAATACCATATAAGAGCTATAATTTGGCTGACGACTGTCCTCAAATTATCCCATGGCTCGAATATTTCATTAAGCGCCCGCCAGTCTGGACTCTGACGTTGAGCCGCAGTGTTTGAAATAACGTGTAAGAGCTATAATTTGACTATAACCTTTCCTCCGAATTTAATACTCTCTTTTGGTGTCACACAAATTGTAAGCGGCCGCTTGGGCTGACGTTGAACGACCGTGTGGTATATAACTCACAAAAGTTGCACAAAAGACTACAATTTGATTATTCCATTTCTTCAACAGCATCCCGACATAACAGAACGGAATCGATATGGCGACAATTACGGAAATTGGCATGGCGCTACAATCCCTTTATATCCATTGTTGTAAGATTATGTTCAGATCTATTATAATAAAAGCAAACGATTTTCTCCCACGGAGACAAACGTCAAAGATACCTTCCTTAAATGGTTAAAAGTCACGTTTATTTCCATTTACGGCCACTCAACTCTATCTCTCATTGTCAACTCATCGTTGTTCATCATTCTCTAGATATCTGTAATACTGTCGTATCTACGGGGTCTGATTTCATTAATAAACCAACAATTTTGGGTGGCTTGAATACCTTTTTAGCGCAGATTTGCATGCGGTGCAGCAGTGTATGTTTTGGCGGCGCCGGCGGTATTTCCATCTTCGGGAAAGTCCGGGACACGGACCGAGACGACGCTACATCATGATCTTGACCATCGGTGAATCTTCTCGAAAGTTAGGGACAAGACTGCCTGATGATTCACAAGTGATACAATGTAATAGTCAATAGAAATCTGTCTGCTTCCCGAAAATTCTGGAATTTTGTAAATAACTGATTTTTTCCCAAGGCTGCAGGTATAAATTCAAGGGTGCTGTGCGCCGACTGTCTATGCAGGCTACATCTCTCTACACTCTCGGTATGATTTCCTCGACAACCTGTGTCTGCCTCTGGATTTTCCTTTGTTACTTTCACCCCCATACTTGCGGATTTTTTCTCTATAACTGGGACATATCTCTCATCTGCGGCTCATATTGGGCTCATAGACTCAGGCTATACATCACTGGCTCTTTGAACTTGCTTTGAACGCTCACAACAACTTGCTTGGTTACCTGAACTTGATAATTAAGTAATTAATTTTGAATTTGCTGCTGTATTGCAAGAGGAGGTGCAGCTGCATCGGGATGTTGCTGTAAATGATGTCTACAAATACAAATACAAGAGGAACGGCAAAGCACAGTACTCAAAGCAAAATCAAATTCATGCATTGGTGTCTCGACTACTCAAATTATTGCTTTTGCTTATAGCTTTGGCTGCTGCCTGTGAATGCAACTGGGGCGCCGGCGAAGCTGGCGCCCCCTCGGAAATTTAGAAGCATTTGTATTTTTCAACTTAAGATAAAATATTACCATGGTACAGTCAGGAAACCCGTGCGAGGCACGGGTCGCTTTCTAGTTATTGCTATGATGGTAAATTCTATGTATTGCGGAGACCTTATATGGTATTATTGATGGTTATCCATTTTTCCATTTTTTTCTGATGTACTTACATAATCCAAAAAATGTTACGTCGACCAAACAGGGGCTCCCCATCGCCGCAGCAAATATTCAACCACTCTGAAGAATCCCCCACTGACGACCTTCGTCAGCCCTTCGAAGTCAATCTCTGCATGGTGCGGCACTCGAATAGTTACTTTGTCTGTCCGTGTATCAGCTGAGCCTTTGCACTTCCTCTAACCGATCTCCAAGGAATTGGGGCGTCACAGTGGACACTGAACTTCGTCCATATTTCTTGGCTGGATAGTCACGGTGCTCCTGGAGACCAAGGTACTGCCATGGAAGACAGGCTGTGTCGTTCGCCTGCTGCACATCGACGTGAACAACGATCACTGAACTCTTGAAGGCCACAATATATTTGACCCCATATCTTTAACCACAAGTTGCACCCCGGCCAACCAACGCCACCACTAAAAGCCACCACTTTACTCCTGAGTACTGACCTTTACCCCCGCTTATCCTGGCAACGATCAAACTCCGAGGAGAGCATTTTGTCAGGGACTGCCTTAGAATGCATTTCGATGGATCAGCGATGATCAGCAAAACAGGTCGATTGCCTTCGATTGCTCGCTCACGTTTACGCTTGAGCCTCCCTTTTTCAGATCACCCTCTCGGTCTTTTTCAACGCTGATAGTGTGGCGTCTGATGATACATATAAATTTCTTCGCTTCTAGAACACAAATTTTATATTCCCCAAGATCACACAAGATCACTTGATCCTCTGCGAGAAGACAGGGGAACGGCCGGCGGTTGTGCATTCGCCTGCATTCACTCGGTGCTACATGTCGCTTTGGCAAAATTTCTATTGGTTTTTTTGATCAGTTTTGAAAAGCGCCGAAAAAGGTACTTCTTTGCCGCATCCCCAATTTTGTACAACCCTGTCAGCTTTATAACTCATTGACAATTCCAACACGACTTTCCCCCTTCCTTGCGCTTTAGCATCATGGCTACCACTACCCCGTCGAGTCTAATGCCACGGGCGACCTCCACCATGCATTTCGACACCACCCTTGGGGCGCTGATAATCGGAGGGTTGATTGGCATGGCGTACACATATTTCTTTTCCTCGTGTTCTCTTCTGACAATTTCGAAAAAGACTGTGGGGAATTACGTCGGTGCAGGCGTACAATTATTTCACGTACATCAAGAATAGAGACCGTCCGCCATTGAAGCTCATGGTACGATCTCCCCACTTCCTCAACAGCACTCACTGCTCATTTCATGCGCTAGGTCGCATTTCTTTGGTGCGAATCCATGTTCCGGCCACCCATCCCCATCTGCATCCGCTGATTCGTCTTCAGGATCTTGGATACCGTGGATTCGTGTCTGAATGCACATACCCTGTACTTCTACTTGGTCACGAATTACGGGAATTTACTATCGCTGCTGAGGCCGGTCTGGTGCGTTTAGCTATATACTGTGATCTTCTCAAACTGACACAAATTATAGGAGTGTCATTGTATGTGGATTCTATCATCACTTCCGACGCGTCCTTATTTATATCTGCTTTTCAGTTTCGCATAATTTTGACGGCAAGTTCTTTCCCTCCTCCCCTCTTCTCATTTTCTTAGATAATATCCCATTACCAGTCGACAACGACATTTACCATTCGCAGTCTATTTGCCCATCGTGTCTATCGATGTGAGTGTTCACTATTCGTTCTCATTTGACACTTATATTTGTCCAGTAAGCAAGGGAAATCTATATCTCACAGGTTGGATTGTGCGTAGTCTTCTAATTTCGCGGCGTATTCCCCTTTGACCCAATAATTATCACCAGGCGGTGGTATCATTTGCACAATTTAGTCTGTCGTTTCTTCTACCCCAGCCTGTCTCAATGTCTGACTTGCATTGATTGGTACCCAGTTATCGGAATCGGTATGCCTCAATATGTCATCGTTTTCTTGTAAGGCACTCACCCATTCTCAGTGTTCACGGTCAAAACGCAAGTGTTCTTCGCTTTAGGTGAATGTTACTCAACTAACCAGAACTTTTTTTTCCTGCGTGCAGTCATGGGAAGAGCTTTGAACAAATATCTAAGCTCAAGGTGTGCGATGCCGTCTCTTCTTGTGATTCTTTCTTGACTGCCTCCTCAAGAATCTCTTCTACCTCCAATTTTGCGTATCCACCGCTAGTGATCTAAGTGTCACTGTAATTCTGTCATGGCTTTTGTACCAGTCGAGAACAGGGTATACCAGGTGCGTCCTCATCCCCTCTGATTGAGTGAGAACTGACTGATACATCGCTAGGACTGACTCTGTGATCCGAATTCTGATGGCGTATACGGTCAACACAGGCTGTGTTATTGCGTATGTATCATTTATCGCCGTACTACATCGCACAAGGGTTGAATATTCGTTCCAGCATTGTTGCGACGGCGTCGATGATCTCGTTCATCACTATGCCAGGCAACTTCATCTTTCTAGGTGGGCCCCCTTTTTACCTCCGCTTCGATATCGGAATCTCACCCGCATCTTGAAACCCAGCATTCTACCTCTTGGTTAGCAAGCGTAAGATTGTGTCTACCTGCGCGCCTTCTCAGTTCTGATATTCTCCGCCTCTTCTTAGTATACCTGAACTCGTATCTGGCTACGTACGTCCCAATCTACTCGATCGGAATATCGGCTCACCGGATCCCAATAGCTTGAACGCGCGTGAAATGCTGCGCAATAAGACCGAGTCCATCCAACTATCCGGTGGGCTCTCGTCCGGGCGACGCGACGCGGATGAAAACGCTGTCTCGGTGGCAGCCGAGGGCTACCTGCATATGCACGGGAAGGTACGCCACAGCCTCTGACCTCACTAACGCATCGATATTCAAGGCTAA
Organism: Hypholoma sublateritium FD-334 SS-4; assembly: GCA_000827495.1. Lineage (NCBI taxonomy): Eukaryota > Fungi > Basidiomycota > Agaricomycetes > Agaricales > Strophariaceae > Hypholoma > Hypholoma sublateritium. The sequence continues at coordinate 21,496 of KN817746.1, read as the reverse complement.
CGAACGCATTGTATATGTGCAGCATGTTCCCGACCACACGATTTCGGGACGGCCCGTCGAATTTTCCATCTACCCATATAGCGGCTACACAAAGGACTGAGTGTAGCCTGTGCTGCTCCAGCCTATGGCAAGGGATGAAAAGCAAGATAGAGCTAAAATAGATATTGGTGTGTTGTACTTTTAGTATGTATTGTTAGGTTCCAGCCGAAGGGAAATTTTTACCGAGATCGTTGGGAGGGTGTAGAGCTAAGTACATATTAGAACCCGCTCGTGAAGGGTACTGATATGTTAGATATAACCGCCTTTTTCTTGGGGACTTACGATCAATTTTGATCTAAGTACGGTTCCTCTAAAATCGAGGGGTCACTGAAGGTGTGTCGAATTCTGATTATTGATTTCAAGAAAAGGTCTTGCGTACCCATTTCATATAACTAAGGGGCGATTGCTGGTGAAGTAATTAGAAGTTTTTCTTGGGTTTTTTTATAAGTACCTAGGTCGACGGCCCGGCCGGTATGGCACGTGATGTTGTTTAGTGCCACTGGTTCAGTTGTAATTCATCGTTTCAAGTTTGAACGTCTCTCTCCTCAACGCCTCCTGCGCTATTAATCTTCTTTCACTCAGTTGCATCTCGTGCATGGGTATTCCTAATCCGGCTTTTTATCCTTATAACGCGAACTCTCGTGATTATGACTCTGATGACTCGTTGTCTGAAAACGAGTTGATGCAACAGCGACACGAATACAAAATGTGGGAGGCGGTGAAAGCCCTACGTAATCTACCCGTAGTCCCCCTCGACTTCATGTTCAGCAATATCATTCCAGAAATCGGCGTGGACATAGAGGCTACAAGGAAGGAGCTCGAGAAAAAGGGAACTTTGCTTGCCTCTGGTTGGAGGGACTTGCAGAAAGATCACTCTGGGGAACATGCGTTTACCGGCATGCACGAAATACACAACCAAATCATTTCCTCTACTATCTTTCGAGATGGAGCTTCCCGGACCCCGACCTGCATGATGCACTTCCGTCCAATTTTTGCGCCTATCTCCCCGACCAATGCAAGAGTCGGCCCGGACGGCTGCGGCCAATTCGCACCTTCTCATCCTCTCTATCAGTCGACTGCCTTGAACGAGGACAGTTGGTTTAATACGCTTTTCTTAGAAGAGTATGAAGGGTCAAGCTCAGACGAAGACCTGAAGAACGTTAGATTTCATGCATTCTTAATTTCTATAATTAACGTATACTCACCTTGTTATTGCAGATCACCAAGAAACTGCTTTGGGGCATCGAACACCTAATGAATAGCGACCATCGGAGAAGATTTGTATTTGCGCTTACACTTGGAGGGAATGACGGACGAATTTGGCTCTTCTGTCGCCAGACACTATTTGCGACGAGGCCTTTTGATTTAATGAAGGTAAGCAAATTATCTACATTATCGCCACCACTTCCCACTTATGTCCTATACGTAGGACCCGAATCGCTTTATCAAAATTGTTTCAACTTTAGCCTATTGCAGCGCAACCCAGCTTGGCTTTGACCCCAATATGGAACTCATTCAACATCAAGGTCAATGGAATTATAGAATCACTATCACTGGACCCGATTCCTCTGGAAACTCCGAAACGAAGACGTATGAAACGACAGGATTGCTTTCAAGTCGTCCCCATAAGATTCGAGGCCGGGCAACTCGAATATATGAAGCGTACGACGTCGAGGATCCAGAAAGGGAGCCCATAGTCGTCAAAGATTCATGGGTAGAAGCAAAACGGCCAAGGGAAGGCGATACTCTTTGTAACGTTCTCGAAGGCGCGACCGCCGAGGAGCGGTCTTTCTTTTTAACCATGCTTCAACACGGCGTCGTTGATATCCTTGGCCGGCCGGACTGTACGCGAGAGCTGATTCTGGGTGGCTATGATATAACCCTTGAGCACCACTTCGAGTTCCCCGGGAAGCGCACTTCTCGGATGAAAGACGTATCAAATTTGAGACCTCGCGATTCCTATACGGCCTCAGGAACATTAGTTTGCATCGAGCCCGATGCACTCCTATTTGGTGCTGATATCTTCGAAGTTCATCCTGAGCCGGCTTTTGGGCTACATCCTGGCGCAGAATACAATCCTCTGCTTCATTACCGCGTCGTGTTCAGAGAGAAAGGTGTTTCTCTCGGTGATATGTTTCAAAATAACAAGGGGACCCTCTCCATTATAAGGACAGCAATGCGGGATGTTATTCAAGGTAATGTCCTGACTCTGTTGTATGCAACCACTTATTGATGCGGATTTTACAGCGCTGAGTGTGATGTGGAAGAAGAGATATTCACATCGTGACATCAGTCCAGGCAACATTATCATGTATAATGGGCGAGCCAAATTGTCCGATTTGGAATTCGCAGCGAGCTACGGCACTATCCCTCGCGAGGACATCCGGATTGTACGTGCTCCTACATCTTCCACCTTGCTTCAACAATTGAACAGTGTTATAGGGAACTTATGATTTTATGGCCGTCGAAGTGCTGAACAGGAGATGCCTTTGGAATATAAGATTCTTCGCCATCCATAACCCACTTCATGATCTTGAATCTTTGTGGTGGGTGGGTGTTTGGTGTCTTGTTTGTCACTACTCTCCCAATGCTGCTCTCAATACGCCAGAGATTCGAGAGCACATCACGCAACTTCAAATGACCAAGCACCGTCTATTTTCTTCTTGCGCCGACCCACTCAAACGCACAAGAATGGAACATGTCATCGCTGGAAGATTTGCAAGTCTTGCGTCGCCGCAATTCTCCAAGCCTTTACAGAACTTTTACCTCGTCCTCGAGCGAATAAGAGCCGAGCTTTCTGATCGGCTCAGAGCAGTAGAAAGCAGGTTTCCTATTGATATAGGCTATTTCGAAAGGCCAGATTTTTTCACCACCATCCAGGACCTTCTTGCTACCGGTGACAATAAGGATGTAGATGAAATATTATGGCCGTTGGATATCATCCAAAAGCGACAGAAAACCTGGGTAAGATGATGATCCTGACTGTGTTTTGGTCTTTTTTTATTCATTTATGTAATAGCTAATAATTTTATTGAATGCATCTTGTTATGTGTTTAATTGTTCCGTTTGTTATTCCCACCTCTTTTTCACTAGAGAAGAGAATTGAAGTTGGGGCAAGCAAATACAGCTAATCAAATGTGACATTCTTATTGGGGCCGTATTTGTTGCGAAAGAACATAAAGTTGACCACGTTATGATTATCGGTCGATAACGTTAACCATCCAATTTCGGTCCCCCGCACAGATTTCCGAGTCTCAGAGTGAGTGTATAGTGGTCTACATACTCCCCTAGTATTTTATTTGCATCGCGTTTCTCATTCTACGTCCGCGCTTGATAGCATTATGTCTTCGGCTTCCCTCGGCGTCTTCCAGACGCCTCAAACAAAACGATCTGCTTCTTCAATGTTCTCGCTTAAGGAGACACCCCTCAAACTGGATTGGGCATCGTCTGGGGTGTTTATCAAGGGAACACTCCACGAACAACGGCAAGCCGTTGCGAATGACTTGGGGGGTGGCATCCCTGAAGTTGGCATTGCATATATGTTGGAGCACATTCTACCTAAACCACCATCGGAGGTGGATGCCGATGCCTCACTTCGGATTCTTGAAGCAAGAAATACTTGGAGCCCGACAGGAGGGTGGAGTGCATTTAACGGCCTCACACCCGCCCAAATGAAAGGGTCAGAAGAAGCCATATTCAACGAAAATATGGAGACCATCGTCAAAAATATCCTCGGGAATTGTAAATTTGTAGACGGAAACGTCCCCCTTCGCGGAGTAGGTATTGGTACCTCCCCTCATCTCGCCCCGGTCTCCCCGACAAATATAAGATCAAGGCCTGACGCATGTGGCCTGCTGGAAGCATATCACCCGCTACACACATCGAATTGGTACACCGAAATGCCGGAAGAAGGTCATTACCATTGGTTCAACATCGTTTACACCCTTGAATACAAGAAGAAAAACACTGTAGATTCCCGCAATGATGTACGTTTACTTTTTTCCGTGAATCGTTCGACATCGTTTGGATCATGGTGACTGACGCGAAGCATTTTGGCTAGAATGTTTTAAAGATACTATGGAGCCTGCACCACGTCATGAATACGGATCATCGTCGTCGATTTGCTTTCGGAATTACAATTGAAAATACGATAGCCAGGGTCTGGTATTGCTGTCGGCAAATAGTCATGGTATCAACACCGTTTAACTTCATCACGGTTCGTTTTATTTTCCTTGTAGTATGTGAAATACTTATTTCAAATTTGTGGCTTGTACAATATCGCAGGAGCCCCAAATGTTCATCAAGATATTTACATCTCTGCATTATTCCGACATAAGCTCTGTTGGATTCGATCCGACGATGACATATATATGGAATCGAGAAGAAGACAAAATACAACGCCGGATAGTTGTTCACCAACAAGGTGCATCCGGAAGCATGATCCTGAAGACGTATATAACTACTGGAGACATAATTTCCGATGAGTCGCAGATCATCCGCAGCCGTGCCACCAGAGTATACGAGGCATACGATATCAGTGACAGCTCTAAAACCCCGGTCGTCATCAAAGATATCTGGGTAGATGTCAATAGGAAGCTTGAAGCTTGCATCATTGCGGAAGTGCTTGAGAATGCAACCGAAGACGAAAAATCACTTTTTTTGACAGTTCTTTTTCACGGGATTGTTCAAATTAATGACCAGAGCGATCTAACGGAGGGCCCCAATATTATGCGAGGTTTGAAATTTAGCACTGGTGGACACAATATAATGGGCTCGGGAGGTCGCAATCAGCCTGGAATTTTTATTCTACAGCAACGGAAAGAACGGGTAGAGCTTTCGGATACAGCCAGCAGCCACAGCTCTTTATACACGGAAAAAATGGTCCTGTTCTCTACAAATGTGGTTCCATATACCGGAGAACAATCCAATCCTCCAGTGCCATCGGGATTCTACACTGCCTCCAAGGCACATTATCGCCTCGTCTTCAAGGAAAGGGGCCATTCTCTTCATCACCTAACTCTTCAATGCAAAATGAAGCTTTCATCCGTTCTCATTCCGGCGCTTTGTGACATTATCAGAGGTACGTACCTGCGACCCTTACCATCGGGGTCTTATGTTTATATCCGTCTCCACCGTGCAGCACTGAAGGTGATGTGGAAGACATCTTATGTGCACCGTGATGTCAGCGCCGCAAATATTATAATATACAAGGGCCGGGCAAGGCTAGTTGACCTGGAGTTTGCTAAGAAATACGCAATGCCCCCTTCAAATCCAGTTCGCACTGTACGTAGCACATTGCCACTATTTTTTGGCTGTTTTATTCTGGCTCCAAGCTAATAGACAATCTTTCTCCAACATGACACTTTCAGGCTAGCTATAGTTTCCAGGCAACCGAACAACTCTCCGAAAATTATCTACTCGGGGGGATAGGCAAGCCTATTTTCAACCCCTTGCATGACTTAGAGTCGCTGTGGTGGATTAGCATCTGGTTCACCTTCTGCCATTTCCCTTTATGCATGGGCGACTCAAATGACACTTTCGTTTCCCATCTAACGGGCCCACAAACTCAACAAGCCATTGAGGAGATAAATTTCGTCGGACATGTCCTATTTCGGCTTGGGAACGAAGGAAAACCTAATATTAACGCGCGAACGCAGGCTCTCGTCGATGGTTTATTCCTACAGGATGCTCAGCTTGATAGATACAAATTCCCTGCCACCGTTCGCAACTTCTGCAAGATCCTCGATAACTTTCGTGATAAACTTGTTGGCCATTTCTTGAAAGCGTCTCAAACTTCGCCTAATATGTCGGTTGTGGTTCACGCTGATTATTTCAGCCGGCCAGAGTTTACCACACACGACGATTTACTGGACGATTTTGGTACTTTGGGATTGGCTCCAAACGATCAGTCGAGCTCCCAGTCAAGTGCTATGTTCAAGAATGTTGATTATCACCTCTGGCCGATGAAGTTACTACAGGACCAGCTGACGCGCCCGTGATTCTGTAGGATAAACAATGTTTCAACATGTGTAAAATATGGTCTTTACTTGAACTTCCGATGAAAAAAATGAGCCCAAAACATATTTTACAGTTTCTTTGACGTTACGAATGTGGGTTCAATGGATTTGACTTTTACGATTGTACGTCCGACTTGTTGTGCGGGCCACTGCACGGCGGGCTTGAAATTATTTAATGGAGTGTATATCAGGCAGCAGCTCGCTTGATCTGCATGGAGCTGCGAGCTTCCGCCGTGGCCGCAAGAGCCTCCTGGTAAAGTATGATATGAGCGACGCGAGATTCTCGAGGAGCCCGCCGCTGGTAACTTACAACGAGAATGGACGTACGTTCTTGTTTAATGCCACTGTCGCCTGAGCCTTGCCTGTTAACATAATGATTTGACCCACTTCGCAGAATGAAGGGGCATGTTCTGTCCCACCGCTTCCTTATCTTCACCGGCGAACTTGTCTTTGTTCAAGGGCCGCCAGAATCATTGGAGTGAAGATACTGTGTACGACGATTTCCTGAGGAAACTAGCAAGACACAGCCGTATATGCCAATCTTATGCATCACTCACTGTAACTACAGCTCATTTGTGATGCACAATCTGCTCTAGTTACAGTCCCCTGTTCAGTGAGGGTCTTCGGGCAACGCTGTGATGCATTATTATTGCACAAGGGATGCATCAATTTAGTCATGCTTTTCCACCTCAAGGCTTATTCATCCCGAACGGCAAAGCCTTTCCTGGATGTGATGCGCCCTCACTGTGCCGTCATCACTACGCCCGCTTGCTTTTTGGCTGATGAGCTGTTCTATCTTTGACCGCGCTATCTGAGCCGCTTGGCTCAAGAATATCTATAAATAAGCGGACAACAGCGCCTATTGCCGCGTCGCGCGCCGCTGCCCACTGCTGCCGCTCCCACCCCCTCGCCAGCGCCTATTACATGCGTCCCGCCTTTTGCACCCCGCCGCCACGACTACGCATGCTCGTCACTGGTACGTTACCATTGTAACCAGCAGCACAATGCCTCAGGCCTCATTCGTCACGCTTCCAGCACTTTTCGGCCCCCTCGCCTGCTGCTGCCGCTCCCTCAGACGCCCCCCCTCCATGCTCCCTGCGGAAACGCAACACCTGCGGTTATATTCCGAGTGAATAGAACCCATGCAGCTACCCTTCACGGGTCAGTGCGCATTTAAATTTGATTGGGTGCGGTGCGCGGTCCGGTCATGTGATGCAATCGCATCGTTCCCGGTTCCGCACCTTTCCGCGCCTCTCTCAAAAGTCAATACCAACCGCAAGCGAGTACCAACGACAAGAGGATGCAGAGTACACCCCCTTGTTCCTCTCAACGTCGCCACCTCATTCCTGAAGTCCGCTGTCCACCGTTCTGCACCTCCATGTCACTGACTCTTGTCGACTGCAGCCTACTGCTGTCTGCTATCAATAATCCACAGCCATGGGGGGGATAACTTCGACTCTCTGTTCCCCTCTTGGTGCCGTTGACACCCAGATCTTATTGGCTACAGGTTCTCGTTTTCAACAGCACCGTTGCTCCCCGACTGCCACGCGGCCCCATACGGCCGCCGTTCTCGATGCACTGCAGGTTCACTTTCGCCGTGACTGCCAATAACCCGCCGCTGTCGACGGTCACATCCCCCACAGCCCGTTATTAACTACTAACGGTTGGATGGTATATTTCGCTTCCCTACTCCTTCTCTTGACGCCACCACATCACATAGTGGTGTGACTCTACACTCCTTGCTGCTCCCCTCTCGACTCCGCCAGCCTGCCCCGCCGTCCTGAAACCAAATCAATCACCCGTGATGAGTATATTCCACACCTCGTCCCTCTCAAGTCTGAAGTCTCGACACCACCACAACGATTCCAGAACATTCTACACCGTGCCATTGCTCCTCGCCGTCCTAAATCAATCACCAATTGCTAAGGGGTTTGTTAGGGCTCGTTTCGTACCCCCCGTGCCTCTCTCAACGCTCCCTCATTGTATATAGTCCAGATCCGTAGAATAATCATGCTATCCCAGTCATCTGGTTTTTGCACGTCCTGATCACTCTAAATGTCGTGCAGTAAAAAAAACAGTAAGGTCTCTCTGTACATGAAATTCTTGTAAGCTGCTTGTATATATACATGGTGTATAATAGATATTGTGATAGTGAATAGAACAGAGATATTGTACCAAGCCTCACCGTACGGACGGTACGGTCAAGAAATCGTCGAAGGAGAAGGTATCTAAAAATACATTGACCAATCAGAAGCTGAATACATAGGTGCTGAAAAAACTACTGTATGTGTTACATGGGCCGTATAAAAATTCCCTACAGCATTAAATCTGGTATATGAGGTATCCAGACTATTACATATGGTACTGATAGAAAATTGGAGTGAAAAGAGTGCGCCAATAGGTCAAACGACACATTCCCAATCTCATCAGCCAATCAGATTGCATATACAAAGCTGATGAAAATGCCGTTCAAAACACGGAAATATATTATAGCGGACGCAGATCTTCACCTACCACTATGAAAGTCTAGATTTAACTATATTGGGGTATTTCAAATAGTATTCCGTGGTGTTTGAGCATCAGCCAGAGCTGAAAGTAAATTTACCAGAGATCGGCTGCTTCAGACCTGCGTTACTTCAAATATCAATTAGGAATTGAAGACGGACTTTACTTGTTTTTTGCAGTTGTCTCAATACATATATCAAAAATCATGCTGAAAGATATGTGGAGCGGCTCGTAGTCGCATTCATTCATGCCATTACACCTTCTAGTACAATTCCGGAATAAACCATAGGTTGTCTTTGTTCCGATATTTCCGCAACACCAATGATACGGAAATTGGGTGATACAAGAAGAACACTTTGTTTATTTACCCAAATTAAAGAAAGCAAGTCATATATTACATCTGTCAAGCATACACGGTATATATACAATCAAAACATCCAAAGACTGCACGACACGTAAGGTAATCGGGACCTCGGGTAGCCAAGCACTATGTCGATGGTCCATGTGATGTTCAGCAGGATTGAGCAGCTATCTTTTCTTCAGTGGACTCCATAATAGCCATGACGGGGACTTCACCCTCCTCAGAATGTGCACAAAGATGTAGGGTGCGATGTCAAGTGCTCATAAAGGATGGTGCAGATGTGTAGGGAGCAGGCAGGAGCTCGTCTGGTTCCAGAGAGTGAATTAATGTAGCGTCCACGTGTATGTGAAGTGTGAGTTGTGGGTTCAGAAGTCAGGTAGGCAGGAATGAACGTAGAAGTGAAACTTGGAAGTTCTCGCGAGTGTGGCCCAGGGCACACATCAAGGCTGAGCATGTGGTAATGTTGGCACGGAAGGTGCGGGTATGTGTAAATGCAAAGCGCGCATGAACATTAGGGGTAGAATGTGAGCGAACCCCGGGGAAGTGCCTGGTACGGAGGGAGCAGGTACGTGTTGGTCACAGAGTGCATCCGTGGCAGCAGCTCACAGTGAGCGACAGTTACATAGTTCGTGCAAGCCGTCAACAGGACGTGCAGCACAAAAAAGCTCGCAGCAGAGGCTTCGAGTGCGCAAAGATTCCGCAAGACGTTGACGAGCTTCGAGAGTTGTTCTGCATGATTCTGGCCCAGCATGGTGCACCGTACATGGGTATCACCGACACAAGAGCGGTGACCGTGAGTGGATATGCCCAGCTACGGAGAATACAGGTCAGCCCTTCCGTCTATAAGGGATCTGTAGATTAACATACCTATTATAACAAATATCGGTTTTCAGCTTGTGTTTGCTGCTGAACATCACATATTCACGTAGCGCACGCACTGGCAAATTGCATTCAGCTCCAGCGCATTGACTCTGTGAATCAGGCGTCAAATTGACGACGTCCGATTTTGAGCGAGCGTCGATCGATGGGAACCAATGGATCAGGGGAGGATGCCGGAAGGTGGGGATGTTAGACTCGAGCGACGAGGAGGTGACAGCCATATTGCAGCCATACGCCGATTGAACACGATCACGTGGCCGGGGCCCGGGGCCCCCTCAGGCGATGCGCCGACAGTACAAGTTCAAGAAATTCAAATCAGGATCATCCCAAAAATTATGCGCGACAATTTCTATAAGGCGCGTGCAAACGTGGACCCATGGCATTTGGGCATGTGGATATGGGAACCGTGAGCCCGGAGCGCTGCACGCACATGAGAGCATGTAATTGGTATGGTACTGAGGGCAGGGATGTGTCACTGTGTGTGAATATACATTGTGCCGCTGCGCGCATATGTGGAGCAGGTAGAACGGACGCGTGTGGTATGGGTAGGTAGGGATCAAGTAGGGATATGGTAACAATATTCATAGATACTTATACAACTCTCCGAGAACCAAGCAGGTAGCTAGCCTAGACTTTTACGCACTCCGCACTGGACCGTGCATACATATGGCAGGATGTATGTGTAGGAATGGCAGGTCGGCGCAACGGTGGCACGGGGCGTGGAAGCGGCAGTGCGGGGCCCCGCGCTGGACAGCGCATGTCCAAATGGGCCAATATAATATTTATAGTTTCTTTTGAACCGGGCGGCCAGTCTTGAGTCCCCTGTTCGATCTCGATCCCGCCCCATTTAGATGCCGGTGGTTGCCGCATCACGCGCAGGCGCGCGCCGAGATGCCTGCGCAAGGCGCGCGTACTTCACCGCTCCCTCTCCTTTGCGCGCATGTGCCTTACCAATTGATAACTGTGTTTATTCGAGGCATTCATGCTGAAAACAAAAGACCTGGTGTGATAGGATGGTTTTTTGAGTGTCCGGGCTGAAGGACAGGACTATGCAATGGCCACATCTCGACGCAGATGCTCGTCCGGACTCCGCACCTTCATCAATAGTAACAATTATCACGCTTTCATATTTTGTGTACTTTGCGTGGATTCATTTTGGTTACGTCTTGGCTGTATTCTTGTGTAGATCAATGTTATATAAAATATATGTCCATTGTCAATTTTTGGAGCTTCGGCAGGTTGGTAGTGATTTTATTGAGAAGCGATGGAAAAGTATTGAAACTTTCTATTTTAAYGGCTATTTTATCGAAATGTACTGTATCAAATAAATCACGAGCGCCAATTATTAAACATATGTTCATRTACAACATTTTGTAGTCAACTTTAGATGGTGCATTAACAGTCAGCACTCCCCCGCTGGTTCAAAGAGCGGAGGGGCCAAGGAGGAGGGTGGAATGGACAATACTACATTGGTACACGCTGCCTTTTTTGTGTTTTGCGCCGCCTGCTTGCCGCCAGCCGTTATTCGGCAGCAGATCAAGATCGAACAGGGGACTACAGACTCCCGGGCGGCCCAGCTCGTATGCAAAAATAGAGCGTATAGTGAGCGGGCGCATCATGTCCAGGAAAGGAGTGGCCGCCCCCGGGAATGCGGAGCGATTCCGAGCGAAGGCAGGGCGCACGATGTCCGGTTTGTGTCCGGGATTCGGCAGTATTGTAGCCCGAGAAATTGTGCATCACCTTCGTTGTGCAATAGTGATGCATTACTCCGCGTGACTGCTGCCGTGGCCTGCCTACCGTACAGCCAACTATAATTACAGCAGTTGGTGCATCACTTTTTTGCTATGGTTAGAGTAAGTGATGCAATACTATGGTACTACCAGGTGCAAGACATTGCGGGTCGTGGCACGGTCTAGCTGGAGGGCCTAAAGCATAACGATGAAGGCGGCGCGTCTGACCCTACCAGTAGCAGAGATCAATCATTGGCCGAGAACGCAGGCGTACGTGGCACAAGCGCGATACCGATACCGGAAAGTTAAGTCCAGTCTGGGATGTGCACGAGGGGCTGGGCGAAGACGACGTTGCGTATAACATATTTGCCCGTACGGCCGCGCGGAAAGCACGGGCTCCATCGGGCTCAACACTGCGCCGCTTTCTACTGTCAAGGGGGAAAGATACCGCGCGAATACCTGCTGTTGAAGTTCTGGGCATACACAGTCGAATTCACTGTCCTCGAGCACCCAGATGCGCAGGCCTACAGTTCGTACCGGCGAACAGACAGAATTCGAGGCCCGAATGGGGAACTGCAGTGCGCCGGGATACGGCCCAACGATCCACAGCCTCTCGATGCGATGGCGGGCCGTTACGAATGCGTGTTGCTCTCGAAAGCAGATGGTCATGCTAACGAGTTCAACGACGCGTATTTTTGGGAGTCGCTAGGGAAGCCGATCTGGTGGGACATGCTGATTGCGTGGGATGAGTCCGTGGCGGAGAGACGGGGGTTGAACTTCATGAGTCCATATAGGAAGATGGCATGGAGTATATGACTCCCCGCTGGTGGAAGGATATCTTGTTAGCCTGATGACTCTGGCTGTTCATCTTGACGCGGCTAGAGCAGGTAGTGAGTAAGTACACCCGGATTCAAAAAAAACGTGTCATAGTACGGATCAAATTTTACCGATCTCCGATTTTAAATTGATACTCCGATAGCTACTGGTGCCAAAGTTTTGTCTGCTCTGGTCCCCGGAATTGAGCTTTGAACAGCGCGTGCACCATGTATTGTACAAGCCTACAGAGGCACACAGGTAGGTAAATAGATTGTACGGGCACGGGGCCCTCGGTCGTGTGACTCGTGTCTCACGCCACGCGTCCAAGACAGTACTATAAGCGCCAAGGGCGCGCGTGCGGGCCGATGACACGTCGCAATTTAGCGCGCGTCCCTGGCGCGCCGAAGGTTGTGCGCATTCGAGTTGCCGCAAAAAACTTCTCCAAGTATTAATATTCCAGTTGAGTCACAATGATATTACACATCACGTTACATAGACAAATGCTCCAAAATTGTTGAAAATATTTCACTGACACGGCGGGACATTGATGTTGAGAGCGCGATTGTCGCCGGGGTGCGAGGGGTCTCGTTTCACGCGCGCCGGTCTGATGGGAGCCCCGGATTGGACGCGCTGCTGCTGCGCTCGGCGTCGCACGAGCGTGATCCGAGTCCGTACGCAATGTGCGTGCGTAAGCTCTGGATTGTCTCCGGCCAGCTGAGTTCTCGGGCTTGCAGCATGTGGGTGGGCGTGATCGCAGGGCGGTTCCTGCACGATGCGCTTTCCCGAAGGTGTGCTTTGCGCCCATATTTCATCCTCAACAGACTCCAGAGCGAATGCTGTCTCCGAGGACGCCGGCGCGCTCGAGTCCGATTCCGACAGTGCTCTGAAACTCCTTTCAAGCCTGTGCGGCAACGCTGAGTTGTAAAATTATACCTAGGAGGTAACAGGTAGAAAATACTGGGGTAACGTACTGCGGTTACTTTTAGTCCGAAGAGATGGGTTATTTTACTTATAGCTCAACAATTGATTGTTTGCAAAATTGGATTTACAAAGATATCTTCGTGTGTTGTCCAGAAGGCGTATTTTTATGCTCGTGACGACCGACGCACAATTGGCATAAGAACATGACGTCCTACGTACCGAACAAAATGTCGCTCCTAAATGAATTTGTCCAATTACCTCTCTCTGTGTTCTTCGCATCCTTTGGTTCGATTTGAGTAGGTTGTGACTATGACAGTGAAGAAATACCGCCGAGGTCGTATCCACTTGGGCGGCTTGCGGAGTAGACTTCGTTATACTTCTCAGAAAGAGATGGGGGAGAACCATACTGGACATGGATGATTGAAAAGCCGTGTCAGTCAGCGTGGACACTCCAAATACACACACCGAATCAAAGGTGGTGGGTTCCTCAGTGATGGACCTCTCACCATCTGTCGTATCCTTTCCTACTTAAGTATATTCGTCAGCTTCACAAAAATATACATGCGTTTCTCTGCGCACGCAGCCCGGCCGTTGCTGCTCTATGCGTACTATAAATAGTATCACGATGCGGATGTAATCATTTTTGGAAAAGTTGGTCAAAAGTTGGCCAAAAGTTTGCCTGGGATTTATCATCGATTTTTACGAATAGACTTCAAGTAAAGGGCAAGTAAAGGGCGTAGATTTGTATGTTCGCAGACGTTAGCCCCCAGTCAACCACCAGTATACTGTGTGCGCAGGTATGCAAGATCACGACAAGTTACTTCTGCTGTCCACCACATCGGGAAATTGGAGGGCCCCTTATTTTTGCAGACAGGCTTTGTGATTTGTCATCGTCCTTTATACCCCCGTTAAAACAAAACATGTCATTTTTTTCCCTTTCCTATCCGCTGCATGGTCTACTCAATATGACCCGGCTAAGAAAGCTTTGAAGATTTTTGTATACTTTTTTAATTCTTCAGTAAGTTTTCTATTCTTTTCCGATTGTTCCTCACTCTTATTGAACTTTGGTACTCGATGGTCATCACTATATCACAATTGCTGCTGATTTGATGGAATAAACTGCGCAAAGGATGCCTTGTTAATTATGTCACACTCACAAAATTCTTGCAGCCATTGATATGTCTACATATGGCGCAGTAAGAATTTTATTCATTTATCGCGCAGTCTTCACAGTTGTTAGGCTCTTGTCAACCTTGACTGCCGTCATATCACACTTGCAGGCGATTTGAAGGGCTGAGCGGTGCAGTAGATAATTTACCAACTGTGACCCACTCATGAGATTCTGAGTAATTTAAGTAACTAATTCCAATGGCGTCGTGATGATTTTACGGGCTTTCCATACAGCTTTCGTATTGCTAGGTTCTGACAAGGTTGGAACATTATCTTAGTAGACTTGCAGGTTAAGCTATGCCCATGCCACTCTTAGAGGTTGTTTCTTTCGATATAATAAGATTACTATTAATTTACTATGATACAGTCTATATACTTCCTACTAGTTTCCGGTAATTTGCGCGCGGCAGCAAGATCTCTCGATAGCGCCACTCTCTTCGATGCCGCGGGCTTAATTCACAGATCGATGGCTGCATTGAACCCGCTCACGACAGAATGCTGTTCGAGAGCTCGAAGCTAAATGCGGCGCGAAGTTGTTCATCGCGGTACGCAGGCCGACAAGTATATAGAACAGCTCACCGTTCATGCCCTGCCTCCGCGCCTGCACGCGCATTGTCCTTGATGCTGACAACCTCCTTCAGAAACGCCGAAGACTGCCTCGGTCTGGAGCCGCTTCTTGTCGAGGGAAGTGTTGACCAAGATGATGGAGTCGGACGGACAGCTTGTGGAGTATTMCCAGCCACTCCAATGTGTCCATCCTCAGGCTTGAGCTATTGAGTGCTCGTCGTAGCCCACAGTAAGTAATCGGTGTATATTAATGTACTCTACAATGCATTCCAATCGTCAGCGCCGTACCAATACCCGCACCCTTTGTTGCGTATCTCTCCATGGCTTGGTGTTCTCAAGTTAAGCAGACGTTTTGAATAAAATCGAAAGAAAACATACCAAAAACAGAGCATCTTCGTTCCCGATTGATCGTCTTCGTAGAGGAACCAAGGGGTACTCAAGGGAAAAATCCCATACACGATGTCCATTTTTACGAATAAGGCCCTGTAGACCCCCCCCCCTTACCTCCTTCCTAATATAGTAATTCGATCATATTAGTCATCGAGTCACATGCCTCAGAAATCTATTTATGGATTCTATCTCCGTCTCCTCTTATTTCCTACTCGAAATCCTGCGTCCTCTTTGCACTGGTCGTCACAGAAAAACTCAAGTGGCTTCTCTATATATCCTTGACACGTTAAGTGGTACTAAGAAAATATTAGGCCGTGAATTCAACAAAATAATGGCTGACTACTCACATTCTGACCACATCCCGGCGCAATACAGCTAAGTAGGTCGTCTTGTTCAATGAACTCGCCGCAGGTGTCATCCGAGCACATCATCGAGAGGTCCACAAGAGGTTCCCCATGTACAGCGGCCGCCTTTCGCTTTTTCGGTGGCGACGGGCCTGTAGGGACAGGGGCCGCAACGGCCGCGGCAGTTGATGCACTGCTTCTCGGGGTATTGGGAAATTCGTTGGAATTGTTCTGGCGCGTCGTGATATTGAGTATCTCTTGCCGAGCAGGCCCCAGCATGTCAGCTAGGATTTGAGCCTCTGTAGCCGTATCATTCAGCTTTGGTAGGTAGTAAGAAAAATGTTCCGCAACATCAATGAATAGTGACTCAACGTGATTGATGGATACGTCTATATCATCGTCGAGACTTGCCACACTATCCTCATGTTCGATGTCTTCCTGCTCAATATCTTCGTCATACTCTTCCGTGTGCGTGCGGAGTGACTGTGGAATTAAGCTGTCGGCGGGAAGATCACTTGAAATTACAAATTAGATTGATCCACCATGAGCGTTAGTATATATATCAACTCGCCTTGTTACTGCGCATCGAGAACTGTGCGCATTCGATATAACCAGACCCGGAGCCTTCGGAGCGGACTTCTTTCCTGGCCGCGGGACCTTGAGAAACAAACCCTTCATTAGAATAACCTCGTCGTTGCCGATGTTGAACAGAGTCTGATACAAATCAGGGTTTGCAGTATGGTGCGAAGAGACGATATGGGCACGGAGGTTGTATTTCCATACAGCGGCGGATTTTGGCGGGCAAAGTGGGCATCGAATGGGGTGATTAGTGCACGGTGACTTCGTTGTGAACTGTGATGCAGATTTTAGTGATATCTTACGTAGATGTGGACATTGCGATGCAACCATGTCGATGGTCGTAATCTTTGCAGAGGTTTTCAAATATATGCGACACCCCAGAGTACCGCTCTTGAGACAGAAACCGCACGGACTTTCGACGTCCTTCAAGCGTGTGTCATGAAGGATGTGAGATCCGGTATGGGAGATGAGCATAGGGCCGTTCAGCGCATCCAACGGAACTGTATGACGACAATATGGGCATGTATTGTCAGCCTCGCGTGTGGTATCCCCACCAGCGATATCCCTTTCGCACACAAAGCACGCATGTCCTACATAATTATAGGTTTATTTTGAACTGAACGAAAGAAAAAGTAAAATACACTCACCTTCTGCCGAGCGGTATGGGAAAGTTGGTGTAAGAGGTACTTCAGGGATAGTTCCTGGCTCCTCGAGCGCTCTCTGATAGAGAATTGCAGACAGAGCTCGCAAGTCAGCTGTCCTGAACACATATGTATCTTCCCCAGCATTGCGTCCTCGTGAAGCACGCTGAATAACAGGGTTAATGAGCTCGATTGACCGTCCAGGAATATTCTGGAAGGTGCCTTTCTTCTCGAAATTGCCAATCCATTGCCAGTCGGCGCTGTCAGGCTGATGAGATGCGTCAAACAGTGAAAGCTTCATCACTTGTCCGCTTATCCGTACATTGGGCTCAGGAATCAATTCCGCGGGCACGGAGAGAGCTGATTTTCCATCAACACGGATGCTCAGAATCTGGACGACAGCCATAAAGACTTGTTTGTTGCAGCGTACCAATGTCAGGGCAGGATCTTGAACATGCACAGTATTGGGGTTTGTAGAGTCGGACATCTCAGGTAGAAAGGAGTCGGTTGGTGATGTGGTATCATTGTACTGAGAGAAACCGCGGACCCGCTTGAGTCGATCCTTCGAATCGGTGACAGCCAAAGGATTAGAATAGAGGCGAAGGACAGTTGCCTTGTGCACCTTCTTGCCGTCAATATAAACCCATGGATCGATTTTGCGTGCAGAAGCGGCAGTGTGGGTGATATCTATTTTGGCAGCACCCACGATGTCATCGAGATCAGGTTCTTGAAGCATATCATCCGCTATTGTCGCATCTTCCGGTGTTAAGTCGCTGTCCGCGGCTAGAGCAACAGCCTGAGAACCGCCAGTGTCAGCCTGAGAATCCTCCCTTTCTTCCTCTGTTTCCTCCTGTTCACCTGGCGCAAGATGACCGTCCACGAGTACTGCTTTTGACTTTCCAAACGGACAGAGTATGTCGAATCCTCCCTCTTTATCCATGTCAGCAAACGGTGACTTCATCTGTCCATCCTCCAGTGTCTTCTCGGCAATCCGTCGCCCCGAGAGCCAGCAACCACGTAGAACAACCTTGCCGACGGAGAGGTCGCCTGTGAATGACCTCGGGCTGATATGGTCGTACTTGCTGGTGATTTCACTGGTAGGTGAGTTGTTCTCGTTGAATAAAGGCTTGACATTGAGTCGACGGGCTTGACCACCCCATTCAGGATGTTGTTCAAGTATATTGACGCATTGTACGGCGCCGTCAATCCGGTTCGTGAGTTGCAGCTGGTCCGCATTCGTGTCATTTCCGACAATGGTTCTGACCTTCCCAAAAACCTTTTCCAGCCCATCGGTGCCAAGAAGAACAGTCCAGAAATCAGCATCAGGGTCATCGAGCTGAGTCTTAGCCACGCAGAAGTAAACGTTCTTTATCATCGACATTACGTCGAAATAGGTTTGAACTGGAATAAATTCCCCTTTATCTTGATGGTAAATGGCGAGGATAAGGTGCGCCGCGGTGCTCAAATGAACAAGCTGATCATTTAATGAGATTCCGGTATCAAGGTACGCCCGTAACAGGTTCCAATAGACTCGTCCAAGAAGCACGAGAGATCGGCGTGTTGCGTGTACGAGAGGACTGTCGTTTGAGGTCGGGGGCTCAAGGGATGCAAGTGCATGGAGGAGTCTAATCATTAGCACGACATCTTGCTTGTCGTTGGGCGCTAAAAGTATGTCGGCTGTTTCTTCGGATAATCCACAAGAGATAAGATGAGTCTTGATTGTATCGGTGCTGATAGCCACTTCGTTGATTGCAATTCCCTTCTGCCGCAGTGTTGTATTTCGAAAGCGCTTCAAGACGTGCTTCCAGTCAAAGTCGGCTGTGAGTTCATCGGTTCCGCATTGTAAATTGAACAAAGGTATATTTCCCAGTATAGCGTACAGCGGCGATGATGGACTGACGTCTGATGTCATAGTGATTGAAATAAGTGCTCTCCGTCGTCGTGAGTCTCCATCCGAGGCAATGCAATACACCCTTGAATTTAGGTGAGATGCTTGGTCGTTTACGGCGTCGATTGATTCACGAAGGAGCCGTTCTTGATCTTGGACAGTCTCGCGTTTACAGCTTCCTGAAATTGCAAATGGCCGTGTCGTGTATTCATTCGGGTCTTTTGAAAGGATCGACGTCCCAATAACTGTGGCCTGAAGACAATAAACAGTTGATTATTTTTATTTTTGAGTGATTAGATATCAACGTACCTCTGTTGCCAAATGGACAACATCTTTCTGTAAGCAGTCAAGTAGTTCATCCGCTTGATTCATCGAGCAGAAGTCAAGCGAACACTGGCCGCTATGTTCGCGACAGACACCTAGGATCTTATTTGACTTCGGGTCCCAACGTAAGCGTTCCTGAACCTTGATTTCGTCTATCTGGATGGTCATTCCTTTCTTTCCAGCGACTGCAACAGCGGGTTTCGGATAGCATGCATTCAAGTTATGTAGAAGCTCAGCTCTTGTTGGGAATGACGCGGAAGACACCAGAGGATTTGTCGAGACATGACGCTTGGAGGTATCGATTGATGGAATGCCAAGAGTGGTGTATGCCAGGTCTGCTGCAGCTCGCCCTCCAATCATGTACATGAGATATCCAAGCTGATATTGTGCCTCGTCGTAGCTTTTGGGGCTGTACTTCCGTTCTGCCGCAAGCTTGACCTTCTCCAGGAGAGACACAACACTGGCGCCGGCACGATATGCAACCAACAGAAGACTACGAAGGCGTGGAATGTCGGAGGTCATGATTGCCATATGTACCCTTTTCCAGGCGTCTATATGTATGTTTCGTATTCCAATGGCTCGTATGTTGTTCAGCGTATTAAGCTTCATGGCGTTAATTTGTCCTGTCTTCTTCTCAAGCATCGTGTACATATGCGCGGCACCCAGCCAGTGCCATGGTGTTTTTGGGTCGGCGCCAGACAATGCACGGTGTCGAATCCCCATAATTATGGTGTTGTTGTGTAGGTGAGAGCACGAGTGACAAGGTAGATCAGATATTTCGACACAGTTATTGGAGTGGAGGACAAGGTGTTCGTGGTTCATCGAAAATGACCATGGTAATGGCTGTCTGCTGTGGAGAATAAACGGGTACAGTGCGAAAGGGGACTGCCCATCTGCAAGTTTCAAAATATATCCGGGGCACGCCTTTGCTACGGGAGTGGGGCCCTTAGGCTGTTGTATGACCGCTGGTGATCTGTTTGCGAACATTAATCCAGTACATATTTAGTCCGATGCAACAGTTACTCACTGTGCGTTTTTTGTACGAATATATTGTATTTCATCTGTGTCTATGAGATCCGGATCATGAGAATTTTCTGGTATAACTGAAGATGCTCCTCTGGATTTCTTTCTCAGTGTGAATGATCAATATAACATTAAATAGAACACACACAAGTTTAACATGGCGCTAATCAGACGGTCCACCTTATTCTCCAGCAAAGCTTCATCAATTCCGAGCGTGTAAACACACTCCTTCAGCCATAGAAACATCCCATCCATCCCATACCGCCCCCGTCGGATTATGTTCTCTATTTCTGTCGCAGTGGTTCCGTACCCAATCACACGGTTCAAGGCCTTGTCAACCATCTCCCACCCATCCTCGTCATCTTCCAATCCGCTACTCGGATCTCCCGAGAACTGTGCGATGGTATCTTCTTCTGTTCCGATAGGGATATTGTCTGGTAGGCTTGATATGGCCGCCTCGAGCTTAGTGAGAAGAGTGGATTTCGGAGGAAGGGATGGGCCGACGGCTGGATGCTGGGATGGATCTGAAGGAATTGTGGATGACTGTGAAAGTGTGGCTGCCTGCACAAGGAACGTCGACAGTGACATCCCAGAGCCGATCGCAACCTGAGACGGTGTGGGAGCTTTGCTAAAAAAAGACCTGATCGTCTGGTTGCCCTCAGTCGCACTGACAATTTCTCTGTGCCGTTTGCTTCTCTGGTGTGACTGGAAATTTCCTTCTCCTCCTACACCAACACTAATATCTTGCTGGCAAATTTCGCACCACATAGTACTATCTGCAGTGTATTTATTGTTCTATGTTGATCAAATATTAATAGACATCTGGCCGCAAAGTCTGATTAAGCGCCCGGCATACCTTCTTCTTCTTTTTTGCCATATTGACAATGTTACAGGGTTCGTGGGTTGTTTGCGGGCGTGGTGAATCTGTGATTGCTCAAAATTGGGCGCAAGCGTACGACTGCATATGGACAATCGATCAATCATAGAAGATTACTAAGCATTACCATATCAAAAATGTCTGATTCGCTCAGATATTGTCAAAAAAGCACTGTACAGACAGATAGAAGATATTCCGAACACAAAACATAGTGTTCTGGACCATTCCAGACTAAAAAATACCACATAATTTATTTTAGAAATAAGCTGATGAGGACCCCCCCCCCTCCCCCTACATCGTGTGCCGGAATTTGCCGGTGCGTACCCCTTGAGAGGAACTCTCGATATGACACTTTTGCCTCGATTGACAGGTCGCGGTCGTCGTCCCCGTAGATGTGCATGGTTGCGACTTGTACGTCTCGTGCG